>CM076582.1:1654171441-1654477717 GCA_034641835.2 Pinus albicaulis | reverse complement strand
TCTCAAACAGAAACATTTTTAAATGCATTATTTCAGATTCACATTTTCCCCTTTATCCTGATATTTTTAATGATGGTAATTTTCCCCCTCTTGGTGTTAATGATATTTCAGAAAATACAGAGGCTGATCTAAATGAATTACCATTAAGTTTTTATCAAGATAGAGAAGAAATTAATGATCATTCTTTTTCCATTAATGAACATGAAATTCTTGTTCCTCCGTGTTTGGATATACTGGATGAAATTGAAGGGAATTCTAGAGAATCTTGTGAAGTCATTTATGATAATTACTCTGACATTGAAGATGTTGATTTTTCTCGAGAAAATCATCATCGGAAAATTCAAATAACATCTGAGAATGAGAGACATTTTAATTTAGAAATTATTCCAACCAATCCTCATTCTAAAGAAGATAATCATCTTCATGATTTCACTATTCGAGAAAATATTTCAATTTATGATTCATATCATGATCAAGCTTTCATTCCTGTTCATAATCATAAATCTCTTTCTAATTCACAAGTTGGAATTCGAAATTACTCAAATTCCATAATTCTGGCCAATACTTTTGAAAAAGAAATTATTTCAAAACAATCCCAATTGTGCTGTAACATTAGTTGTAACAATAGTGATTTCCTTTTATTTTTGTTTCCTCACTTATTTTGTATTAAATCAGATTTATTTTCAGATTTTATTTTTCAGATTTTTGATACATTACGCTGGCATATTGCGCACTTTACTGTCAAACATTCAATTGATGCATTGCCCTCTTGGAAAATTGAAATTTTATATTATAATCAAGAGCATAAAAAGCTATTTCAATTTCAATTTCAATTTCAATCGATGTTAATGTTTTATCAAAAGCTTCTATCTTCTCAAAGGCAATATCAACAAGAGAATGTATTTTTAGAAATCTGCCAGCAATCCAATTTAATTAATAATCTTCCATTTCATTTGAAAGATTTCCATCCATTTTTGTTTGATTCTTTTGAAATATATTTGGAAATTTTTCTTTCATGGAAGATTGTCAATAGCTTAACATTTACAAATAACACTAACAATTTATTCCAGGCCTTTGAATCTAAAAGCTCATATCCACGATCTGGCCTTTCATCTCCTCTTTTGAACATTTCCCAATTTTTAATAGAAATCCATCCAGATTTCTATGATCCAATTGGTATTCAATTGGAAAGAAAACTTCATGAGAAGAAGATTTTAGATAAGCTTCTAACAATAGTTGTACATTCTGATTTCAGGTTTAATTTTTCTAGTTCAATTAGATTTGTATTTTTATTACTAACATTTGAATTGTACATACATGCAGGGATTGAAATGAGAAAATGGTTACATTGGAAATATGATTATACCTAGTCATTTTTTAAGTATATGGTTAGAATAGGAGTAGAATTAATTTAGTTAGTTTGTTTTATATAGTTAATTTATTTTTAATAGTTCTGTGGATTAAAAATAAAACAAAGCAATCACCCATTTTCATACATGTTCAACGAAAACATTTTCTACCAATCAGAAAATTTTAATTCTTGCTTTCCTTTTTTAAATTTCTTACAACAATACCTCTACTCTGTCTATTTTGAATAATCTCTTGATTAAATTCAATTAAGGTTGCACTTGGCATCAATCGCCTCAAATCCACTTTTCTTAATATTCGGGATTTCCTTCTAAGATTTTCTTTTGAAATTTATATGATAAAGGTTTTGAGGATATAAAAGCTTCATGATCTCATTATACCATGAAATGTATGACTGTCTATGATAAGCTTAATTCTAAATCAATAATTATTAGTCAGTCTAACCTTTTGCGGTAATCATATGAAGTTCATAATATCTTCCTCGAAATTTGTTAAGCTGACCTTTAGGATGTCCATTTTGCTGTGTGCACACATTCAAATCTATTTTGACATTTTTCCACAATTAATGGCTTTAATCCCATTCGGACCTTTAATTTATTATCTGATGTTGTAATACGCATCATATTTATTTACTAAAAGCATTATTGAACAGTCACTATAACAATATAGATTTTTCTCAAGTCAATTCAGAATGAGCAGAGGTAATAAATTGTTGTTTCAATTCAAAAGGGAAGACTATTTTCATATTTATTTCTGGTAAATTTTATATTTCCTAAACATGAACAAGCAGATTTTATTTAGGCTGATTGCTCACTCCGATTTAGAATAAATGATGAGATGATTTTGAACAAAGGAAAAATTTTGATAAATCGAAGGAAAATTTTGAAGATTCATGAGGTAAAAAAACTACAGAGAAATTCCTTCCAGGTACGCATTCACATGTTCTTTCTCATCTATTATTAGTTTCTCTTTTCCTTAGTTTATTTTTTATTTTTGTTTTGTTTTATTTGCAGGATTTCATTTGTTTTCAAAACTGGAAGTAAGCAGCAAACCCATTTCAAAATTGCAAACAGGTTCAAGGAAATTTTATTTTGTGATTCATTAGAATTTGAGCAATTTTTAAATTTTTCTTTCATTGATCATTTCAATTTGATTTTCATATTGTTGATATTTCAGTGAAAATATTCGCAATACTACCATCCCACTCATCTTCATCAATCATTTTATATGATATCACAACCATTTGTAGTGAAAGATTTCATCGGAAGTACGTCCTAGCATTGTTGATAACAAATTGTTTTCTGATGTGTTACCTCGCTCATATGTCATATCGCATTTCGCATATTGGAGGTTTGCAGTTGAAGTATACTTCCATTATCGTGAATTGCCTTTACCAATATTGCGACGACCACATAATTATGGATCCGATATGAAATTCAAATCAAGTTTATAAAATATCGCGTCCATTCAATCGCAAATAATGGTAGGAGCATAACTTTAAAAGGGTCGATGTCTCAGATTCGATATGTTATTAAATTTTCATCATAAACTTATCGGGTCCACTCTTCGTCACATACTCGACGCCATAAGAAATCATATTGTATTACATCGGGTACCAAAACGTTCACCAATCACCGATTAGCATCGCCAATTAGAAATCGCCAATATCGCAATCGCTTCATCGCATTTTTAATTATGCTCACATCACAATTCAGAATCTGCGATGTGTGATGTGCAATGTGGGAAGCATAATGTCAATATTCCCCGATCCCCAATATAATATATCTTTAATGATGTGATCGCTTCATTTCATTGCACATATTCTCATTACATGTTTTCATATCGGCAATTTTCCATTTGCAATCTCTGATGTGATAGCTTCCAATGCATACCTCTGAGCCATTAACATTTAATCGATATATGGCATAGCAACAAAGGTGAAGGCTTGCAAATTAAAATTAAAGCATGGTGAAGAAACATGTGATGTGATCATCCAATACAGCGATGTGTTATTTTAAAAGCGAGCGTGGATAACCACTATGGAAAGAAAGTTGTTAATGACAAATTTGCAGCATATTCAAATCATTCTGATTTCTCATATATTTCAGTTTTAAATATATAATTCCATAATTAAAAAGGAAATTCAAGACCTCTCTATCTAAATATTTTAATTTTATTATCTTGGATTTGGTTTTGATTTTGGACAATTTATAAAATCATGGAGTTTATATGAAACTTACAATATTTTGAGAAACATTCATTACTGCAAATTCGCATTCTCATTTCTGATGCATTTCTTTTAATTTCAATTCCCTTGAGTACTAAACATTCCATTTTACATTTTACTGCTTGCTTTAGTGTAAATAAAATAAATAATGATTTTGGGTTATAGGATTTTGGTTAGTTTGACTTCTTCAAGTTTTTAATGTTAATTAAAATAAGAAGTCAGCTAGTTTGGAGAAATTGATACCTTTCAGGTAAGATCAAAAGCAATCATCCAATGGTAAGATTCATGTACCCACTTTCATTTATTTCCATTTCGTTACTTTAGTTTCAGTTTTGTTTTTCTGATATATAAATCTGTTTTGCAGCTCTTCATAAAAGCTTCCAATCCTCCGCCAGATCATATTTTCAAAGTCCATATTCTTCTCCTGGCTTAATTTCATAAAGTAGCGATAATATTTATCAAACTTGTTGCAGGTTTTGAACTTTGGTTTGTTTCTTTAAAGCATTCTATTTTATTGAAAATGATTAGATGATGCTTTGAAACAAAAGGTCGATATCAAAGCAATTTCATTAATGAAGAATTTTATCATAAGCTGTGGTTTATCTAAAAAAGCTAAACATACAATACCTTGAGGGCTTTATTTTCTAAATCTAAGCGCACAGTTAGTTACCGTTGTTTTCTTCATATTGTTAAGACATTATTATAAACATTATTGTTTGAGTTTATCTTGCCGAAACTTGGACAACTTTCATTTTTTAATTTTCTTCATCTTTAATTCTTGTTGGTTGCTACTCATTTACTTTCAAGCATTATTTTCCTTTGGTTTGGAAGTTTGATTTTGGTGAATTTTTCATGATTTATATGAAGCCTTTATTACCTAACTATGGTTGTAGGCGATTATTAGCAATCATCTATTAATTTTTTTGCCGTCATAATAAGTTTGATTTTCTTATTATAAAGGTAGACATACTTAAGGAAGAGATTATCAATTTAGAGAAGTTGACAAAGTATCATAAAATCTGGAGAAATTTCTTTTTCATCAAAATTGTAATCATTTTGAAATTTCAATATTTTATTAAGATCTTTCAAAGTTTTATTATCAGTCAAGAAAATTTATTTTTAACCAAGTAAAGACACTTTACAGCAAAGCACCTTTTAGCTCTGAAATTGTTATTCTTAACTCTTAAGGAGTCAATGATTCTCCCTGTCCCGGAGAGTCTTATTTTTCTAGAGTATAATCCAGAGATATATTTAAACTTAAAAGTTGAAGTCATCATGAGCACCTTGCACCATGATCATAGGGGAAATAGACTAACATACCAGCAACACCTTAAACAAACCAGGGTAATGGCTTATGATTGCAAACAATTATAAGACAAGGGGTCTCATCATGAGCCAACTTGTTCAGTCCAATTATAACCAGTGAATGGCATTGACAACTATCTGGCTACCAAACCAGGACAATGACTTTTAAGATTTATAATATTTAAAATATATATATATATATATATATATATATATATATATATATATATATATCTCTAGGTCAATAATTCTTAAAAAGATGGGATTCTGAATCATTGGTGGTTAAAAGGTAACCCTGTCGAGACTATACATGTTTGCTGGCAACAGTGGCTCTACCTATGACAAATGAGTATAACTTAAAAGCTAAGCTGTAAAGTGACCCTTGCTTTATCTCTACAACTAATTAAGGACTGATATAGAGTTTTGAAATATTTTAATTTATGAGGAATTTTAAGAAAAATTACAGTTAGATGATTCTTGCTTTTATTCAGACTAATGAACCTAGTCAAGCATTTTATGTATAATTCTCTTTTCTTTAATTATTTTTACTTGAATTTTAGGAAAATCTCATTCATATCAAATAGAGATAACTGGTTCTTCTCCCGTGTGTCGCCATTGTTGTGGTAAAACACAACCCCCCCATTTTTGACTTGTTCACTTCAAATAATGGGGACCCTTTTTATAAATTTTTGGCTAAGCACCTTTTAGGATTTTATTTTAATGATTATCCTATGATTTTGTTAATTTTTCATTTTCTTTGGATTCTTGTTTTGATTGAATCGATTTTTTATAAGCCTCCCATCACGCTTATTTCACACTTCATTTGGTCAACTGGTTTAAAAATGGTACTCCTTTGAAGTCCCATCATTTTTCTAGTCTGGGTTAAAAATGTTATTTTTATTCTTTTTCAGAGTGGCTGTAGTTTAGAAAATTTCATAGCTAAACTAAACATCATTAAAATAAAACCAAAATTAAAAATATAAAAAAATAAAAAAAAAATTACATCATCGGATCCGTCGCAGATCGCAAATCGCAAATTTCGGATCCATCGCAGATCGCAAATTTCGGATCCATCGCAGATCACAAGATCGCAATTTCACAATTTTGGATCCATCGTAATTTTTAGAACATGCACATTTAAAAAACCCCGATCCAAGTTTCTCGCGATATGCGATGTGTTAAAAAAAAAATTTAATATAAAGTTTGTTTTTTTTTTTCTTTTTTTTTGTTTCATCCCTTATGCGTTTCGTATCTCTACCTCACTCACCCTCACGTCACCCTCACCTCACACTCCACTCACCATATCCCTCCATAATCTCACGTGGATGAATTAATGGGTTTAGATTGATTTCAATGGTTTGTTTTATGGGTTTTAGGTTTGGATTGATTCCAATGGTTTGTAAATTAATTTTTATATTTTTTATATTATAATAATTATATTATAATTATAATATTTATTATAATTTTAATATAATTTGAACTATAATATTAATCATATTTAAATTAAAGTTTTCAAATCATTTGTATATTAATTTAATTTTGTAACTGAATTAATTGTTAGTTAGTTAATAATTAATCTAAAATTAATTATTAGATAATTAGAATTTAATTTAGGATTAAATTTCTAATTAAAAATTCTGATTTTTAGCCCAGCAGACAGAATTTCCAGATTTATGCCAGATTTGACTCATCAACTTTGGAAGCTCATAGATTGAGTTATACTTGACCAAATGAGGCCCAGGATGGCTCATTGGAAAGATAAAATCAAGGAGAACATTTCTGAGGAGGTTCCAATAACAGATTTGATCATTTATTGGGTCAAAAATCAGGCAGAAGATCAAGCTCCGAATTTCTAAAAATAAAATCAATTTTCTGAGTTTTGTTTTCTTCATTTTTCATTTGCCCAGCCTCTTCTAATTGCATATTCATGCATCAATATTATCCTTGGTTAATTAAGATCGTTATGAGTATCAATAAGAAGCTCAAATTTCCTTTTTATTTATTTAAATAGAATTTGATTGGATTTGTTTTAATGTTAGAAATAATATTTGAATTTTATTGTTGCATCTTAATTCATTTTAATTTATTTTTGCAGGAAAAAACAATAGAAGGGATATTGAGGAAAAATATTTCAATCAATGAGAAGACTCCAACAATTAAAGATTGAAATTTTTGAGCAATTAAAGTTGGATTGGGCAGATTTTTCTTCAACAAACTCTCTTCTAAAAATACTTTTGGGAGGATTATAAATTGCAGATTGCAAAATATAAAAAGGAGTTGCTCTCCTCTGCAATTCCAGACTTCTAAAAGCATTTCTGTTATAGGAATTTAGATTTGTAGATGGGGAGGAGAGAAAATTTCAGATCTGAACATTAATGAGGGTTTATTCTTTATATCTTGAATTATGCATGATGGGCAGAGTTTGCATTTCTGCAGCTCTAGTCTTGAAAGCAGAAATTCAAGTAATTTAAAGTACTGTTAGAGACCAGGATCAGAGAAGCAGATTCAATTAACTGGTATTTTTGGCATTTCTGTATCAAATACCAGTTTCATTTTTTATTTTAATAAAATTATTGTTTCATTTTATTCATGTTTTGGCATTTCTGTTGATATGGATAATTTGTCTCAAATTGTTAAGTATCTCTGCTCTTATGAATTAAACTATGATTTCTGAGTAACCATTACTCAGAAATTTTTCTTATAACACTGATTTATTAAATAGTAATGTGTTGTGAATTTCTTCCACATATTATTGTTTAATTATTAGTTTGACTGATATGATAATCGATATCATTTTTGTGAATTTCTTCCGAAGTGTTGTTGATTTATTATTTTAGTCAAATGGTCTCAATAGAATGTGTTTTGGTACTCACAAATGTGAGATAATTGAATTTCTTCGTTAGTTTGACATTAATTAAAAGCCAGACATATTTTAATTCTCATCACTTAATTATCTTGCTCTTAATTGGGTTAGATTTTCATCTACTTGATTGAGATAGGATTTAGATTAGTTTCTTTTTTCTTCCATTATATAATAAGTTTGCATTTAGATTAATTTATACATTCTTTTAAGTCCTTTTCTTGAAGAGACAAAATTTTAGTTGTGGTTTGGCTGAACCCAAATCAGCTTAAGGGTCATTCTCTTGCCTAATCAGCAAGAAGAATTGATCTGATATCCCTGTCTATTGGTAGTTAACGATACATAATAAACCAATAGCGATAGGGAAAAGGTAACTGGACCTAGTTAAACCAGTCGAAGCCACTAGCATAAATGGAAAAGAAGCTGTATTAAGGTCCGGACCGGGTGGTTATCCCCCAATGTTGTGGCAGCGATTTTCGAGGCTTCAACATTTTTGGCGCTAGAAGGAGGGCCTGAAACTTGTTGTCTGTTGGAGTCTTTTCAATTTTAACACTTTATTTAATCATGATGGCTCCTCTTAAACTTCCAATTTGGAGTTGTATCCATGGACGTGCATCTTCCAATACTCCACCCGAAGTGGTAACACTCTTGTCTCAGGTAAAGTTTAATGGTGAGAGAAATTCTTCTGCTTTTAATCATGTCCTTCAATTTATTCAAAATGTTTCAAATTATGGTTTTCAAGGAATTGATGAAGGCATTTTATGCAGAATTTTTACTCTCACATTTGCGGCAAAAGCCAGAAACTGGTGTAGAACTCTTCCGGTTGCCTGAATTCACAGCTGGGATCAATTTGTTACAAGTTTCATTTGTAAAGTTGACCGCTATGATTATAATCAGGTATGTGATGAAATTGAATATCTACGAAAAGAAAATGAATCTGTTAGAGATTTTAATATTCGACTTCATCTAAATTGTTTAAAATTTAATGTCAAAGATCAACCTATGAAAGAAGAATCACTAGATTGGTTTGAACATAATTATTCTCTTCCTCCTATTACCGATCCATATGAAATTAGTTCAAGCTTTGTTCCATCCCCTTCCAATATAAAATAGAATTCCAATTTTGGTGTGCAAATAAATTGTGATGAAGAGGTTTCACAAAGCTTGGAAAATATTTCTAATCAAACGCAAGAAGACAAAAACAACAATTTTGGAGAAAAACCTGCATTGGAATCTGAAATTTTCTCTGCATTAAGTTCAGAAAATCAGAGTGTAAATCAGCAAGTGCAAGCAACAATCAAAGTAAGTAATAGCATGCAAACTGTTGTACAAATTTCTGAATCTTTTCATGATGAGCAAATGCTGAAATCAGAGCAGAAAAGAAATCTTCTTCAAAAAAGCAAGAGTACACAAAGGAATGATTTAGAATCTGAAATTTACAATGATCATAATGTACAAGAGTTCTCAAACCGAAACATTTTTAAATGCATTATTTCAGATTCACATTTTTCCATTATAGAATAAGTTTTCATTTAGATTAATTTCTACATTCTTTTAAGTCCTCTTCTCGAAGAGGCAAAATCTTAGTTGTGGTTTGGCTGAACCCAAATTAGCTTAAGGGTCATTCTCTTGCCTGATCAGCAAGAAGAATTGATCTGATATCCCTGTCTATTGGTAGTTAACGATACATCGTAAACCAATAGCGATAGGGAAAAGGTAACTGGACCTAGTTAAACCAGTCGGAACCACTATCATAAACGGAAAAGGAGTTGTATTAATGTCTAGACCGGGTGGTTATCCCCCAATTTTGTAGTAGCGATTTTCGAGGCTTCAACAGAAAGATACACCACTTCCTCCTCTTATCAAAGAAGCTAAAAAATATGTTTCTGTTTTCAATTTGGAGAGTGAAATTTCTAAGATCAAAATACCAGTACCTTTTGGAGAGATTCTTAAGGTAAATGAATATAGAAGCAAGATTGTGAAAATGATGAATTCACAACCAGGAGCTGTTGACATCTTAAATATTCAAGAGGATCATCCAACCATATGCTTGGGTCCAAGATTAGAAGATGAGCAGAATGAGGAGGTGCCTCATTTTTATGTTAGTCTTAGAATTCATGATATGACATTGCATAATTCCATGTTAGATTCAAGGGATTTTCACAATATTATTCCCAAAGTAATCATGAAGAGGATGGGGTTGGAAATTACTAGACCATATAAGGACTCGTTTTCTTTTGATTCAAAAAGAGTTCAATGCATTGGTTTAATTAAAGATGTTGTTGTTGGTCTTACACAAGTCCCTGCCAAGACAATGGTCATGGACATTGTGGTAGCAGAAATTCCACCAAAGTTTGGCATGCTATTATCAAGGTCATGGGAAAAAAAAATCAAAGCTACAATGTAGATGGACCTTACTTATGCCACCATTCCTGTTTTTGGTGAGCAAAGGAGACTGTATAGAGAGACAAGAATGGCTTACATGGTGTGTAGTAAAGATAAACCTCAAAACTTTCCAATTTATGTTGTTGATACTGAACTTGGATATGCCATTATTTTCAATGATTTGACTGATGAAGGAGAAGATAAGAAGAAGGCAGAAAATCAACAATATGAAATTTAGCAGACAGAAAATCGGCAAGCAGAAGATCAGCAAGTCAATGGTGAGAAGGCAGAGGGTTGGTGGTTATTGCACTTTGATGGATCAGCAGGAAAAGAGGGGGCAGGAGTATGGATTTGGCTCACAAGTCCAAATGATGAAAGTAAGTTATTTTCCTACAAACTAAATTTTGATTGCACAAATAACATAGCTGAGTATGAATCCTTGATTTTGGGCTTAGAAATTTTGAAAATAATGGGTGCTCAAAATATTTTTGTTTGTGGAGATTCTGAATTAGTCATTAAACAATTTGAAGGTGTGTATCAAACAAAGCACGCAAGAATGAGGGCATATAGAAACTTATTCATGGACATTTTGGAAAATTTTCAACAACATTCATTCATTGTCAAGACTAGAAACCAAAACCCCATTACTGACTCCCTAGCTGTCTCTGCAAGTCTTTTCATCATTCCCATACATTCCACTGAAAAATATGAGGTTGAGGTTCTCCATAGACCAGCGATCCCTGATAACATTATCCATTGGCAAGTCTTTGAGGATGACCAACAAGTTAAGAACTTTATTGAGCTGAAAGATGAGTTTGAAAATATACAAGTAGATCAGCAAAACATGCTTGTTCAATCTAAGGGAAATTCTGAAGTGTTATAGCTGAAGAATAACTCTATACCCAAAGGCCTCATACCCCTTGAGAAGATTTTTGATCAGAATGATGTGTTCAAATCTCCTAGGATACAAGCTGATGATGAGGAGGTAGAGATTTTTAACCTTGGTATAGTAGCTATGCCAAAAATGATTAAAATTTTAAAGTTTCTTTCAATTGATATGAAGCATAAATATATTGAGATGATGAAAAGGTTCATAGATGTTTTTTCTTGGAGTTATGCTAATTTGAAGAAATATGACCCTACTATCATTCAACATACTATTCCCATTAAAGAAAATGAAAACCCTTTCAAGCAGAAATTGAGGAGGATTAATCCACTCCTCATGCCTTTGATTAAGAAGGAAATCAAGAAGCTCTGATACCAAAATCATTTTTCCAATCATATTCTCAAAGTGGCTCGCAAATTTGGTTCCAGTCAGGAAAAAGAGTGGAGAAATCATAATATGCATTCACTTCAGAAACTTGAACAAAGCCTCTCTGAAGGACAATTACCCTCTCCCAAAGATGGACCAAATTTTGTAGAACATTTTTGGTTCACAAAGGATGTCTATGCTTGATGGTTTTTTAGGTTATAATCATATTCTTGTGCATCCAGATGATCAAGAAAAAACAACCTTTACTACACCATGGGGCACATTCATGTATGCCAAGATTCCATTTGGTCTCATGAATGCAGGAGCTACTTTTCAGAGGGCAATGGATATTGATTTTGCTGAAGAGAAGGACAAGATGGTGGTTCTTTATCTTGATGACATAACAGTCTTCTCAAGGAGGGAGGAAGATCACTTGAGGCATCTAGAAAGAATTCTGCTGAAGTGTAGAAGGTTTGGCATTTCTCTTAATCCCTCTAAAAGAATTTTTTCCTTAACTTCAGGTAAATTACTTGGACACATTATTTCTAAATATGGGATTAAGATTGATCCAAACAGGGTCAATGCAATTCAAAAAGTGGATTTTCCTAGGAGAAGAAAGGAGATTCAGTCTTTCCTTGGAAAGGCCCAATTTTGTGAGAAGATTTATTCCTAATTTTGCTGAGATTGTAAAAGACATAACAAGGATGTTGAAGAAAGGATTTGACATTAAGTGGATAGTAGAAGCAAAGAACTCATTTGAGGAGATAAAAAAGGCACTCAACCAAGCACCAGTGTTGATCAACCCAAATTTCTCAAATTAATTTCTGGTTTTTACTTTTTCATCAGAAAATACAATTGTTGGAGTTTTGTTGCAGAAGGGAAAACAAGGTACTGAGCATCCCATTTCATTTTTTAGTAGTAAATTAGCTAACTCTGAGTTGAAATATAGCATATTAGAGAAACAAGCCTATTCCTTAGTTAAGGCTATCAAAGATTTCCGAATTTATATTCTGCATTCACATGTTTTAGCTTTTGTTCCTAATGTTGTTGTGAAAGACATCCTAACTCAAGCTGATCCAGATGGTAAGAGGGGGAAATGGATTGATAACTTGCTGGAATATGGCATAGAAATCAAGCCAACAAAATTGGTCAAAGGACAAGGTCTAGAAAAGTTGATGGCACAGTCAATGTTTGATTGTCTTGACATAAATTTAATTGCAGAAATATCAGAAATTTCATATTAGGAGGAAGAACTGATCCCTATTGAAGAAAAGTACATCATTTCAGAGTGGTATAAGGACATTATTTTTTTCCTACATCATCATAGAGCACCTGCTGAGCTGACAAAGTCCAAGGGAATATTTGTGAAGCTAAAATCCTTGAGGTATTACATCATTGAAATAAATTTGTATTGGAAGGATACCGGTGGTATTTTGTTGAATTGTTTGCTGGAAGAAGAGGCTGATAAAGTGATTGAGGAGTTCCACAAAGGAGATTGTGGAGGTCATCATTATTATAAGGCTACAACAAACAAGATCCTTAGACCAAGGTATTATTGGCCTTCAATGTTTAAAGATGTATACAAAAAGATTGCTGCCTGCCATGAATGCCAGATTTTTTATGGTAAGAAGAATCTTGTACCTTTGCCTTTAATGCCTATCTATGTTGAGGCGAAATTTCAGCAGTGGGGGCTAGATTTTATTGGAGAGATTCATCCATCATCTTTAGGTCAGCATCAATGGATTTTGACAGTAACTGGCTACTTCAACAAATGGATTGAAGCAATCCCAACTGAGCGAGCAAATGATTCTATTATCATTTCTTTTTTGGAGAATAATATTTTGTCTAGATTTGGTTGTCCCATGAAGATCATAACTGATAATGCACATGCATTTAAGTCTAAGAAACTGATTAATTTTTGTCATCGGTATCATATTACTCTTGGGCATTCTACTGCATATTATCCACAAGGTAATGGTCTTGTTGAATCTTCTAACAAGAGCATTGTGAGGATTATAAAGAAGGCGTTGAAGGAAAATAAGAAGGCATGGCATTTGAAGCCGAAGTATGCCTTATGGGCTGATAGAATATGCATGAAGAGGTCAATTGGAACTTCACCTTATGAGATGGTATGTGGAGCTGAAACCATATTTCCTAGATCCTTAGGAATGCCTATCATGAAGCTGCTTCAAGGGATGGAGGAGGAGCCAAATGCAATTCAGAGAAGAATTAATTAGCGGATAGCTTTGCAAGAGAAAATGGAGGAGTCTACAATAGTAATCAGTAATCTCAATACAGAATCAAGAAGACATTTGACAAGAAGATTAGGGAAGAAAATTTTCAAGTCCAAGATGTGGTTTTGAAATGGGAGGCCAGAATTGGAGAGAAGGGAAAACATGGTAAGTTTGAGAACATCTAGAAGGGTCCATTCAAAGTAGTTTCATTTCATGGAAACAATACTTACATCCTGTAGGAGATGGATGGACAACCATGTGCTGCAGGGCCTGTCAATGGCAGGTTTTTAAAGCACTACTCTTCTTAAAATCTGTTGATCATTCATAGCATTGTATATACTCCATTTTATGTGTTTTTCTGCTAATAATGACAAGTTGAAATCATCAAGCTTGAGCCCGAAGTGAAGGCCATTAAAGCTTGAAGAGAAAGCTTGGCAATTTCAATTTTTTTTTGTTTTTTCAAGAAGACGGATAGAAGCACTGGACCTACTGGTTATTTGGTGTACCATAGGGGCACACAATCCCAAGTGGAGCCACTATTATCACCCAAAAAATTCAAACATCATTTTGACAAGGTTAAATAGGTTCATGGGTCAAAATAGGGTTGTAGGGTTCATTTTTAAGTTTGGTCAAGGGAAACATTAAATTTTTATGTTTTAAGTTTACCCTAAGGTCTAAACCTACTCATGTTCAAACTCCTTCATGTCACATCATTCATCATTTTCTGACTTATTTCATTTTCCAAAGTTTTTGTACCGAAACTACCAAATTATCCAAGAAACCACAGTTTCATAGCGCAATGCACTGCAAAAAGTCACTTTTCGCTACAAAATTGTTGATAGTTTCGTAGAGAAAACATTCAAATTAACACTAAAGGCATTACAAAAGTGCAGTTTCCTGTCTGTCCTGTCAGTCTAGCTGTTAAGTGTTAGAAATCATTTGGAAGAGGATAATTTAGATGCTTTCGAGTCATGGAGGGATAAAATCAAGGTACATGCAATCATCATGGTAAGTTTAGGTAATGTAGAAGTCATCATTGAGTCATGATAAGACATTTCAACTTCAAATCCTTTCCTAATTCAATCATTCTGATTTCTTTTTCCTCCTTGCGTAATATTTGAGTTTTGGAGAGCTATTGTACTAAGCCAAAGTTGGGGATGGTTTCTTCAAAGGTTTCCTTTGAACATCATCAAGTGAGCCTACAAACTCATCAAGCATGGTTGAACATCATCAAGTGAGGCTAAGTAATTCTTAGAGAAATTATGGCTTAAGATACGAACCTGCAGACATGAATTTGATTAATGAAGACTCAGCAATAGTAGAAGCTTTCATAAGAGCAAGTTGCCTACAGTTTTGTGAGAAATTACAGGGCTATCATACACAGGTGTCCAGGGATTTTTCTTTGAATTTCAATGGAACAACCACTAAAGTGGGAATACTCAATTTTTCCATCAGACCAGAGGTTATTGTTGCTGCTACAGAGATTCCAAGAGGTCATGAGAACTGGTTCAAAGTTTTCAAGTTTAACATGTAGTCATGCAAAGAGTTTATGAAGCCATAACATTTTGAAATGGACCTCACCAATGCTATTGCAAGAAGCTGCATTAAAGACAACTATTCAAAATTGTTGCTTATCATCCAAAAGAAATTTACATGTGAAGGAAGATTCCACAAAGTGTATTCATATTGTTGGAACAGGGTCTCCTAAAGCTACGAATTTTGTCCATTTTTGTATATTTTTGTAATATTTAGGCTAACACAGGGGTTTTGGGGTGGGTCAAAGCCCCTAATGCATTGTAACGGGTCAAGGGTAGACCAAGAGTCCGTAAACCACGGTTTTCAGAACATTGGATGCGTAGGCTAAATCGGTATAAATAGATAAACCTTTTTTAGTCATAGGTAAGGAAGAAAAGAGATTGATGATAGTTGCGAATTGTTAGATCTGTTTAGGTTGCTAGGGTAAGGACTCCTGCTGGCCATGTGCACGGAGATCCTCAGTCCTGCTGTGTGCAGACCCTGCTGGCTATGTGCATAGGCTGTGTTGGATTGTATTGGGTTTTGAAGGCTAATATATGCAAATTTGGTCAGAGTATCTCTGCGTTATTTGAGTTATGTACCTCTGCGTTATCTGAGTTATGTATTACTATTGAGGCGAACTGTTGAATCTGTTACACTTACTGTTGGCTATCCATTGTTGCTGCGGATCTGTATTTATTTACTATGATCTATTGTTCATGCGTTTATGATATCACCTATAATAATGCTGATGCGAGAATGCTAAGTATATCTATGACTAATAGTGGCTCTATTAACTATGGATTATACTAATTAGTGAACCTACGAATAGATCTGTTTTGTAGCTGCAAAGAGTATCCTTGTTCGTGTTATATGAATCTATGACCTGCTGATCATTGTGATTATAGTTGTTATACTTGTAGATTAGTACTAAGCATGTGGATTCGAAGGTAGTTGGTAGGTACGAGCTCTACGATATAAGTCCATAACTAGATCTGTTAAATATAAAACTGATAAGATGGGAACGCAGCTCTGCTTGACTTACCTGCTCTCTCTCAGGGTGTGGAAACCTAGTTCCAGAACCCTCCCATACTGCTTCGAGTGAGACTTTGGCTTGCGCAAGCAGGTCACTGTCGAAAGGGCCAATAGTATAGGGGTTTTTTGGCAAATCTTAACCTCTGAACCTGGATCAGGACACCTTGAGCCAAAAATGGTTCCGTTGCTGGGACAGAGAGAATTTCGAGAGAGAGATCGAGTAATGCCAAGAGAATATTGGAAACCTGAGAAGAAAGAAATTTAAGAGTGGTTCGAAAGACAAATTCAGGAATTTGTGATAAAAGAAAATCGCAGCATAAGGTTGACGGTGGAAAAGTGTAAGAATAAGTACATTTTTACAGAGATATACGAAATCTTCTTTGTGACATTTGTGACTGAGCTTCATGAGTAGCTTGCAAGGCTCATATATTTCCAAAAGTGTTGGAAGGACGAACAAGTCATGCAGTGGACTCTAGAGTTGATCCATCAGTTAGAAAAGACTAATAATACCATCACTCGTATGGTATATCACTGGGTGGACAATGTGCTAGGAGGGTTTGTGACAGAGTTTGCCATCGATCAATTCATCTCCTATTCTAAAGCAAAACAAAGGTTCTTCCAGGGTCTCCGGGGTAAGTTTCTAAAAACCTTACCATTGCTGATTAAGATATTACTGTGTGAAAAGAGCATTATGTGTAGCCACATCGAGTGAATGAGCTCCAATAAAAGTGAGGGAACAACGCGCATCGGTAAATATTATAGAACTAATCAAGAAGGAGATCGATGTGTCTACAATCCAGTAAGAAATCCTGCTGTGCAGAATTCTTCGTCTACGCCACAGTCGAACCCTCATAGGGGTAAGAACTCACTGCCTCCATCACCAGAAGATGATATGGCCTCACACATGAAGCTACCCACCTTTAAAGGTGTAGGGGATGAAGATATGGATCAGTTCTGGTTTGTCGCAGTATTGGAATGGACTGCGTAGAATGTAGCTAGTGACACAGTGAAAAGAGCGCAGCTATCCCTTGCCTTCGAAGGAAGGGCCTTGGACTGGTATATGGGGTATATCAACCAGCATGCAAATGAAACTATCGAAGAAATTAATAATGCTTTGAAACAACAGTTCAAAAGGCCCAAGTCCTACTCACAAATATTGAAGGAATTGAAGGATTTCAAGAAAGGCCCGACTGAGTCTGTATGGGAGGCTGACCAATGATTAAAAAAGGTAATTCGAGAAGGATGATTTATGTATGATGATAGACAGCACACGGAGTGGTTCATTGCTATGCTGCTGCCCCACCTGCGCGTGCCAATGGGACATCAAGCCATTGAATCCCAGGAAAAGGCCTTGGAAATTGCGATGAAGCTAGAAGTTGTGCCAAGAGATGATACCCAGTTAGGACTGTAGTAGATACAAGGCTAGCTAGAAGCAATGCATATGGAGCTCCAAAATCTGCGAAAGGAGCGAGGAACGGAGGCTAGCCCTAAAATACGCTGCATACGATGCAGGGTGAATGGACACACCAAGGTTAATTGTCCTCTGCTAGTAGACTACATACAGGCTGGGGGACCCAGTCCGTTGTGACCTAGGGAAGATGTAGCTCCAAGTGGACCGGTGCTGTGGTGCGACGATTGTCACGTTGCTGGGTTGCACGATACCAATCACTGCCCCCGCCTTGCCTCATATGTACTAGAGATAAAGAAACAATGATGTAGGTTCTGTAGATCTGTAGGCCATGATGAACAGAACTATCGAACGTATGATCTGATGATAGATCGAGGAAATCTATATAGGGTGTAGTCGAATTCGTCCTCACCAAGATCCGCCTCGGGCATAGGTGGCTCCCCAACTAGGGGCAGGGGAGGGGGCCGAGGTGGAAGCACAGGTAGAGGGAGAGGATAACTGATTTGCTATGACTATAGGGAAATAGGGCACTTTGCAAGGGACTACGTGAATCCTGCGAGACAATCCTGCAGATACTGTAGACAGCTGGATCATGCGATTGAATATTTCCTGATTCTTATGGACAAGATGCAGGAGAAGTAGCAGACACCTACGTAGAATATACAAAGGGTTCAAGCAGAACCTCGAGATGAAGGACCAAGTGTTAATTTTATAACACGCAGCGGCATGGCCACCGGAGGAGCTAAAGATAAGTCTGAGGCAGAACCTCTCATCCATAAAGTGATTGTTAAACAGAAGGTTTGGACTTACAGAAAGAAAAGGAAACCTTTGTTGCAGCTCGCCAAGATTTTTCTAAGGCCAAGGCCCCTACTCCTCATGCCCCTGCAAATCCCAAAGTAGACGATGAGGTCAAACCATTCCTATAGACATGTATGAAGTTGTTGCACAACCAAAGGGCCATAGAAAACCTCCAAGCCTTGATAGATAACTGCACATAAAAGAAAACCCCAGCTATGGAAGTTAACGATGTGCACAAAGTATATAAGCATAAGAGGTGCACTGGCAGGGAGATGTGGTTAACCTCACAGATTGGTGACTATGAGATGGATCAGGTTATTCTGGACCTGGGCTCAAACGTGATTGTACTACCTAAGCAAAATTGGCAGCGAATGGGAGAACCTAAGCTAGAATGGTCCACTATCAAGCTGTGCATGGCTAATCAGCAGAAGATCATACCTTGAGGAAGATTATCAAAGATCCTAGTAGACATCGCAGGGGTCAAATTTTGGGCTAATTTTGAGGTCATTCAGATTGTAGAAGATGCAGACCCCTATCCTATGCTCCTAGGATTGGACTGGGCCATCAATATGGGCAGTATTATCAATTTGAAAAAACCAAGCATGGTGTTCGAAAGTGAAGGAACATGGATGATTGTACCACTAGACCCCGTAGAAGGAACAAGGTATACGGAACCAGTGCGTGAGGAAGAAGAGGTGAATCACATCTATAAGTTAACTGCAAGAGATGAAGACTGGATCAATCCTATAGCTGATGGTGTGATCTACTAAGAAAGTTATAGTGAATGCTTCTCCGACTCCGACAAGGAAATGGAAAATTGGAAAAATCGGCTGCATGATGTCTCCATGCTACGCTGCCTGCAAATCACCAGGGACTTCCATTGCATATCCTCCAAGGTAAGAGAACTACCCTGCTTTGATGGTTCCGGTAGTGTAAGATAATTTGTGTGGAAATTTGAGGCTGAGGTTCCAAGGGAATGAAGGCTATGGGCCCTTAAACTAGCTCTGCGCGCAACGCCTGCAAGATGGTGGGACACGCATAAGGAGGCATTCCAGAAATGGGAGGAATGTCAGGACATGATGGTCCTACGATTTCAGCCTCTGTCCGACGTACACGTAAAGATATTCTATGGCCTAGGGGATCTGCGTGCACATTGGTTCGCCTAGATGGAGAAATGGTGTGATCGTACTACAAAGGAATGGGTTCACTTGTTTATTCATGCCTTGGGACCAATTCCCACCGCATGGTAGCTAGATGCAAAGATACATCAACGAACTCGCCAGTGAGAAGCCTTAAAGGACGAATTCTTTGGGACATTCAGGTTAACAGGAGGATCGAAGGTGCTTGATGAAGCTCTGTAGGATATCGATACCTTTGTATTTGGTGAATCCAGCTCCTACGACTCTTCTGAGATACCCACATGGGAAATGAAAATGCAAGATATTGTCAATTGTCACAATATAACTATAGAAGAGTGCGATGAGGATCTGCACAATATCGCTATCCTAAAATTAGAGGGGGAGCGCACAGTTGTGGGACCTCCATTGCAGATTGTGGATGTGACGAAGCCTTTGAAACCACGGGAAGTCAATGTTATCACGGTAGAGCAGCCTAAGTTGGCTAAAATTGGAGACTACCGGGACAATGACACTATAAGAAAAGTTGTTGAATTGCTCACAGAATATCAAGACTCATTCCTAACCAAGTTTTAAGAGCTCAAAGAGATCACAGGAGACCTAGGGGTTATGCGCATCACGCTAAACCCAAATGCGCGCCCTGTAAAATAGTGGCTTTATCGGCTAAACCCCAAGTATAAGAAGAAGGTTACACAAGAAATTGATAAAAGGCTCACCGCAGGTATTATTGAGCCAGTCGAGCAGTCGGATTGGGTAAGTCCGATGGTGGATCTTGCAAAAGTGGTTGTTATCATCAATCTGGCGGTGCCTACATCTGAGAAACAGCTACGTTCGATCCTTGGACATATGGGCTACTACAGGAGATTCATTCAGGGATATGCAATGATCACAACACCTTTGGAAAATCTTCTTAAGAAGGATGTTCCATTCTTTTGGGATGACAAGTTCCAGAAGAACTTTGAGCTACTCAAGGAAAATATGGTATCTGCACCTATTCTTATTTTTCTGGATTAGGAAAAGGTATTTCATGTTCATGTTGATGCTTCAGGGATTTCCTGGGGAGTGGTCCTTACGCAGCCTAGCACCGACAACATTTTTCACCCCATCGCATTTTCTAGTTGAAAACTCTCGAGTGAGGAGCGCAATTATGCCACCACGGAGAGGGCAGGGTTGGCCATGGTCTATGCACTACATAAGTATCGGCACTATCTGTTAGGGGGACACTTTAAGATGTTTACAGATCATTCAACTTTAAAGTGCCTGGTGCATAAGCCTGTGGAGGGGGGGGGGGGAATTTGCAGATGGTTTTTGATGTTTCAGGAATATGATTTTGAAATCATAGTCAAACTGGGGAAGTTGAATGTTGCGCCGGATCACTTGTCCCAAATTGAGATGGGTGTGGAACCCACTAACTTGGAAGAAGGATTGCTTGATGCGCAGTTGTTCGGAATTAAGATCATTGATGCGCACTTCGCTGATATCATTCATTTCCTGACTATAGGCATGGCATCGGAAAAATATTCGGTACAACAAAAGAAGGAGAGGGTTACCCGAGCAGCGGATTTTACCATTATTGCATGTCATTTATATAAACTAGGCGTTGATGACGTACTGCGCAGATATGTTCTGGGGCATGAAAGGTGTAGGTTTTAAACCTATATATAAATTATCTGCAAATGAATCTTAAAAAATAAAAATAAACAATAGCGAGAGCATAAAACATAAAACAGATAAACACAGAGATTTTCCCCTGGATCCCAAATCGGGACGACTAGCTTGATTTTTCATTATTATTCCTTTTAGTGTTACAACACATATATATACATTTCGAAGCATACATAAACCCCAATCCATTAACCTTGGATTAGAACATAACCGTAGTTCCCTTGACTGGATCTACAAAATACCAGGGGCCGAAAACCATGATGCCCCAAAACCATGTGCAAACCCATGCACAAAACCATGGGCGGGTCTGCCCATCGGAAAATAAGGACCAAAAAAATTTTCCCGGGGCGCTGCCACCCCCTTGCTACACTCGATGCAATATACAGGGGGGGATATCGCCCCTCCTATGCCCCCCCCCACGTGTGACTAGTTGTAGAAATAATATAGCACATACCCAACAAAAGGCACGCTATCTTGGCAGACGCTCATGAAGGCATAGAAGGAGGTCACTACACAGGCAAGGCAACAACACAAAAGATCTTGTGACCTGGGCTATGGTGATGTAGACTTACATGTGGAAGGAATAGGCTCAGACTGCAACCGGTGAGCTGGGAGCACAGGGGTACGTTGAGCGCACCCAGGGTGCGAAAACTAGTCGTTGGAACAATCAAATTGGGTAAAAATAAAAAGTTACCATTGGATGGGGTGGGTGGCCGGCATTTAATAAGGAAATTTCTGGATATCTTTTACCATTTTCTTGATGGTAAGTTCCACATGAACTCTACCCTACCGTTGGGCGATCGCTAAAGCTATAAAACAGGTGGGCTAGATTAGACAAGGGTTTCATATCGTTTGAATAGCTCGTACTTGGAATATTTGTCCTAGACGAATTTTTGTTGTAAGAATTTCTATGCCTATAGCATCTCTTTCATGTCTGAGCAACCTTCTCCCTCTGATAGTAGGAATCCCGAGTTTTTCTTTTGCACCAGGATGATGGCTATGAATCTTACTGAACCATCGGAACCAGTAATCTTGGCAGAACAAGGGACTGAAGAAGTGGTGGAGATTGAGTCTAAGGCTGAGGAAGTTTTCTCCACCCTAGTCACAAAGAAGGGGAAGGAAAAATCAGAGAGCTTAGGGAAGCCCCCAAAACCTGCAAAATGGGTTGGAAGCCTCGTACTTCCCCGCGGAACGTAAAATCCCCGAAGGTAACACCCCAAGCGCGTGCTACTCAGGAGGAGGCCCAGCCTGTCGACCAAATCAAATGGTTACCTCCCTTCGTTCGGCCGTGCAGAACCTCGACGTGCACGCCGAAGAACCTCGATAGCTTGATCACTTATTTGGAGATGTCGCTGACCCCAAGAGAAGTCCCTATCATTGGTGAACCTATTGGGAAGCTTGAGGAAATCAAATTTGATGACCACGACTTGGCCAGTTTGGAGGCCTTCCCTGAGCTGGCGCCTGAAGTATACCTTGACACAATTTAGGTAGACGATGGGATCAAAATTTTCCCTCAAAGATGGGTGCATGGATTGACCGGGTTTGGGCTCCTAAACTTGCTAAGGATGCCACACTTTGGTCACTACAATGTCACGGACCGGCTAACTCGACAATTTATTGCCCTAATTCATGATGGCTGCCTATTGATCTTGGACAGGATCCCCATCGACGCTGCATTGGTTCACAGAATTACTGGCCTTCCCATGCATGGCCCCAACCCTCTGGAGCATGTGGGTAAAAAGTATGAGGTGGAAATTGTTGAGTATGTGCGCAAGACCTACCATGTGGAGCGCAATACTCGGGCTTTTATAATCAAGTCTCTCAGTGAACAAGGCACGCAATTGGGCATGATGTTGGTGGCGTGAAAAATGATGAGAAAATTTCAGGTTACTTCTGTCCCAGCCTACGTAATTCGGTTAGCAGGCCAATGCGGGAAAGGGCTATGTTTTAACTAGGCTCAGTATTTGTGTGATGAGTTTCTGACTAATGCCCGCGAGTCCCAGGAGCAGGGTCGCTCCTTTTGTTATTCCTGGTTACTATTACTCATAGTGTTGGTTGCTTGGGAAGTCCCTGCAGAGTCAATCCTCCCTGAGCTTACCTTGTATGTGCGAAGGAGCTCGCTATGCACACTTATGGGATTATAAGGATCCGCAGCATCTCGAGGACAACCAATTTTTTTGGATCCTCTTTCAGAGTAGCTTGGCCACAGCCATTAACTCCCGACCATGGTTGTCCCCTGCCGTGTATCACAGATACAAGGGCATTGTGGCATTTCAAATCACTATGCACAACATCTAGATCAAATCACACAAGGATAAAGCCTGGAATTCGTTCCCTTCTATGGTGGAGGATGAAGAAGTTGACAACATCATTGTGCTATGGCCTCCTAATTGGAAGATTGGCTTTAGAACTAGCGCGAAGGGCGCCAAAGGAACTAGCACATCAAAATTCACCCCCCCTGTCGTCATCAAGGATACCATAGGTACGACCAAGAGTACCAAAGAAGATACAGGCGCAGCCGCACAACAGGATGCACAACAGAAGAAGACCCATGAGAAAGGCGTTGAGGCCGAGACTTAGGTAGATTCACAGCCAGACCTGGGCATAGAAGGATTGGAGACAAGAAGACCTGCGTCCCCCCGCCACACAAAGTGAACAAGCGAGCCTGTCAAAACACCCCGCAAGAATCAGCACTCTCAGCGGGTAGAACGAGATGAGATAGTCACATTGACTGTTGGAGACCTTGAACAAATCGTTGATGTGGTCACTCTGGCCACGGAGGATAGGTGGGTAGCCTTAGAGGAGCAACAAAAAGTTGTGATCGACACAATCCAGGTAGATCTCCATGCGCTACAATTGAATACATATACATTGTAGACCAGTGTAACTCAGGTATGCACACCCTTAGCCGCTAGTAGCGTAGCATTATTTACATACAAAAGCCACCTCTGCTCTCTACCTAGCACAACCCTTGTGATCATTCCACCCGACCTGGGAATCCAAGTCCAGGCCAGTACAGAAGTCCACTTGAATTTAGCTAGGCTACCTCATGAGGCCGTGCAGGGTCTCCACACCTCTATATTTCAGGAGATTCACCATCGAGACCAGCAAGTGCACCAACAGCTCGGAGTGGCCGAACAGACAATTGATGCAAAGAACGTTGAAGTGTGCCTCGCAACCGCGAAGCACACAGAGCTCGAAAACATTATTCACCAACTTGTGCAGATGTTACCACAAAGATCCCGGCCATAGCCACCCCTCAGGCAAAGGTTGAAGGGTTGGTCGCAACACTAAAGGCCTCCCAGGAGGAAGTCCATATGGTCAAGGCATGAATGGAGCAGCAGATTTCCAACCTCCAGGCTAAGTTGCAGCCTGAAACAGCTCTAGAGATACAGGCCCAGCGAACTGTGCTGGTCACTGTGGCTACAAACGCCATTACAGGACAAATCGCATAGGGTGCCAAATTATTAGAAATGGCCATGCAGCTATGGAACAAGGTCCAGCATGACCCGATCCTGCATGGCATCAACCAGGACCTGCAGCAGAAAGAGGAAGAGTTTGAGACGTTGGATGCCACCCTGCCCACTTTAGTTCCTGCTCAGCGCTTGACATGGCTGCACACTAGTCACGCCCTCAAAGCTGATATCGATGAACTCCGACAAAAGAAGAAGGCCCTCGGATACCGCCTAAAGCCTTGGGCTGCTAAGGCCCTCAAGATTTCACAAGATGTTGATATCACGCTTAAGCAACTAAACCAGACTCTACAAAGTGTCACCGCCGCGATGGAAGGCCCGATTTCAGAAATGTTGGTTGACATCGCACAGAATGTCATTGCTCAGATTGAAGGCATGTTACCTCCCTTAGCTGAGGCTATTAGATTGTTGGAGGCACAGATGGAGGCCCCACCATCACAGTGACTTGGGACAAATCACAAGATTGTGTTGGGGGACTGGTTGAACAGGGTCTCCTAAAGCTATGAATTTTGTCCATTTTTGTATATTTTTGTAATATTTAGTCTAACGCAGGGTTTTTGGGGTGGGTCAAAGCCCCTAATGCATTGTAACAGGTCAAGGGTAGACCAAGAGTCCGCAAACCATGGTTTGTGGACCATTGGATGCGTAGGCTAAATCAGTATAAATAGATAAACCTTTTTGAGTCATAGGTAAGGAAGAAAAGAGATTGATGATAGTTGCGAATTGTTAGATCTGTTTGGGTTGCTAGGGTAAGGACTCCTACTAGCTGTGTGTGTGGAGATCCTCAATCCTATTGTGTGCAGACCCTGCTGGCTGTGTGCACAGGCTGTGTTGGATTGTATTGGGTTTTGAAGGCTAATATATGCGAATTTGGTCAGAGTACCTCTGCGTTATCTGAGTTATGTATTACTGTTGAGGTGAACTGTTGAATCTGTTACTCTTACTGTTGGTTATCCATTTTTTTTGTGGATCTGTCTTTATTTACTATGATCTATTATTCATGCATTTATGATATCACCTATAATAATGTTGATGCAAGAATGCTAAGTAGATCTATAACTGATAGTGGCTCTGTTAACTGTGGATTATACTGATTAGTGAACCTGCAAATAGATCTGTTTTGTAGATTCAAATAGTATCCTTGTTCCTGTTATATGAATCTATGACCTGCTGATCATTATGATTATAGTTGCTATACTAGTAGATTAGTACTACGTGCGTGGATGCAAAGGTAATTGGTAGGTACGAGCTCTGCGATATCAATCCGTAACTAGATCTGTTAAATATGAAACTGATAAGCTAGGAACACAACTTTTCTTGACTTACCTGCTCTCTCTTAGGGTACAGAAACCTAGTTCCAACACCCTACAATACTGCTTCGGTTGAGACTTTGGCCTGCGCAAGAAGGTCACTTCCGAAAGGGCCAGTAGTATAGGGGTTTCTTGGAAAACCTTAACCTCTGAACCTGGGTCAGGACCCCTCAAGCCAACAATATCATTTCAAATTACTTTTTCACTTTACTTGTAAGATTTCCCTTGATCTACCTTTCTATTTGCATAGAAGTCTGGCAAAAATGGCAGATAAGATCCAGGAAAAGAATGAGGGGAGTGAGACTTCTTTATTTCATCATGGTTTAATGAAATTATTGGTCTTAGATGAACTTCAAAGGTTAGGGAGAGACTGGTCCTCATTCTTGTTTGTTAGGGGTTTTGAGTTGGATTCTCTTACACCTTCAAGAACTCCTAAACCTAGGAAAATTCCATCACCACTAGCAGCAAAACAGATCCAACCATTGGTAGCGAAACCAAATTAACCTACAAGAGTAGAATCAAGTAAGAAAACTATGAAGGAACCAAAGAAAATGAAGATTCTTGACACACTAAATGTCCCACCTGCAAAATAGAAGTCAAAGGTGGTCAAACTTGTAAAATAGAAACAAACTGTTAACAAACAAGGGACTAAAAGGATGACTAGAAGCCAAACAGTGGTTTTGGAAGAGAAGATAGTGGTTGTAGAAGATAGAGAAGAAGCTAAGGGAAATCTAGAAGATATTTTACATGGATGTTTTACATGATGATAGTTATTTGGGATGCAAACCAAAAGCTAGCTTACATACTTGGGAGGGAAAACTTGGAGATGTATTGATGATACAACATCTTTATCCTTGGAGGATTTTGTCATATGAGGATGCTACAGAGAGAGAAGAGGAGGATTTTCAGTTCTATCCTTGCAGTTTCTTGAGGACAAGCAACATTTGGGAGGGGAGGACTGTAATATTCCAAAATCAGCATGCAGCTAATTGGAATATTGATTTTTGTTTTTATCACTTAGCAGCTTAATAAATGGGTAAGGAGGCCCATGCATATTAAAAATATTAATAAAATCCCTCATAATGTGAAAAGGGATAGTCATAGGAGCTGTATTTCACACCCTCATGTGTGAACATGATCATTTGCATGTGGACAAGGTCAAGTTTGACCAAGTCAACAACGTTGGGATAGGAGGTGGAGAACACTTGGAGAGACAGCGCAGTATGAATGGGAGGGATATTCCTTGGTGGAGGAAACCCTAATGAGTGGGACCCATGGTGATAGGGCTCCCATTTGTTTAAAAGGAGGGCAAGGCAGCCATTGTTATTCATGTTATGTATTATTGATTTCTTGGTCTGTTTAGACTTTGTGCATTCTCCTGTTGTTTAGCAGAGTTGCAGTGCTGCTTAGCACAAGGATTTCCTGTTTATGAATTCCTTCTCCTTTAAAGAGAGGCCTTTTGAAGGAGCTTGCACTTCATTTCTCCACATCCAGGCTTGAGGCCAAGCTACCTCCTTCAACTACAGTGCAGTTTCTGTTGAGAGTTGGGTTGTGTTGCGAGGTGTTGTAGTGGAGGGTTGACAACACCACTTTCGGGGCTTGTTTTTCAAAGGAGAAAGCTTTATTTCCTTTGGAACACCAGTGAGGAAGATTCTAGAGCTTATTGTAGATTTTAGCATGATCCAGGTGGATATTGGTGGTCACCCGCCTATTCCACTTGAGGCTCCACCATTGTCTATTTCAGTTTTTCAGTTTCGGCACAGTTTACTATTTTTAGCAGTTTTTCGGGTCCTAAACTTCTGAAGCCGTTTTGAGGCCCTAAACGACGTTTTTTGGGAAAACGGAGGGCAACATGGGTCCATGGACCGATGTTGCCCGTTCCAAATTTTTAGTCCTCGGATAGATCTTTCTAACGAGGTATGGTATGCGTCAAACGGAGATCGTATGCCAAAGTTACGCCCCTGGGAAGTTGAAACACCAATTTGCCCAAACGGGGCCCATAGTTTTGGCGCTTCATCTCCTAGGGTTAGGGTTTTGGCTGTTTAGGATTTCCCATTGTTTCTAAATGATAAATAGGCCCTCGAGCCTCATTGTAACTCAGTTTAGAGGCCTGTGGCCGCCACATCTCTTCTCAGAGATAGCTACCAGCGCCCTAGCTAGTTTTATTTCCATTCTGTCTGTAAGCAAATTTCAGTTCTTTGATATTAATGAAATGAAGTGTTATTTCCGCTGCATCTCTGTATTTATGGTTATATGTTTATTCTGTTGTGTTCCTGCATAAATCCGGATCAGTGGTATCAGAGCGGCCTGCTTTTTCTCGATCCTTCTTTGCATGTCCCCAACGAGGTCGGGGTATAAGGAGCTAGGGCTCGATCTAGTGGAACCTTTGCAAGATCAGCCTCGCAAACCTCGACGGACGCCCATGGGGGACGAAAAGAAAGATGAGGGAGCAGGAGATCCTATCAAAATATTGCTCGAGGAGGCCCTCGAAAGAAAAAGGAACGTGATGATGGATAACTTTGCTCAGATCCTTCAACGGCTACCCACCGGCGGCGCATCTGCATCCAGCAGCCACTCTGGAGGCGCGACTCCTTTTAAGGTACAAGTAAATTATGACATTCCCATATTTGAGGGTCAAATAGACGCAGATGCCGTAGATAGATGGTTGAATCTGTTAGAAGGATATTTCTCGGTTCATGACTTTTCAGACCGGGAGAAGATTATTTTGCACTCCTCAAAGCTACCCCCCATGTTAAGGACTGGTGGGAAACCTACTGTGAGAACAAGGACCAGACAGAACCCTCTCTGTTCTCGGCCATACCAACTTGGAATTCTTTCCGAGACGCCGTCAAGGAACAGTACTATCCCGTGGGGAGCTATGAGGACAAGTACATACAATGGACCACGCCGCGACAACAAAGGGATCAAGATGTGCATGAGCTGACGAATCTGTTCCATACCCTGCGCACAAAGTTGGGTATCAAAGATTCAGAGAAACATCTGGTGCTAAAGTATCGCAGTTGCCTGCACAAATACATTCAGGAGGAAATGGAGTTCCTCGACATCTCCTCGCTTGGTACGGCATACTGGTATGCTGCCAAGATTGAGCAGAAATTCAAGCAGAAGAAGCGAGACTTTGGATCTGCGAATCAAAAGTAAGGGAAAGGTGCTTCCAAACCGCAGAACAAAGGACCGAGCCAAGGCATGGCGGCTAGAGACAACTCATCGAAGCCACAAGAAAAGAACAGCACCGTAAAGCCAAAGAAGGACACGGGAAAGTGGTGTGAGTTCCATAAGAGCTCCACTCACAACACAAGTGAGTGTCGGGCCAAGCAGTCGCTAGTGGCCGAGATGAGGGCTTCTGAGTCAGATGCATGCTCCGACTCCGAATCAGAACCTAAAAAGGGGAATGAAAAAGGGAAAAATATTATTGATGCGGAGCCCAACGCCACTGTTGCCACTACAAAGGTCCAGAAGGAGGAACCGGAAGATCCAGAGGAGGAGGAACGTCTCTTCCACTCCCAGATGTGGGTAAAGGGCTCCCCTGTACAGCTCATTGTCGACAATGGGAGCCAAAAGAACCTCATTTCAGCAGACGCCGTGAAGCGGTTGGGCTTGCCGACCACAGCTCACCCACATCCATACACCATCGGGTGGCTTCACCAAGGACGAGATCTCCGCGTTAGCTAGCAGTGCCGCCTTCCCTATAGCATCAAGCCCTTCACGGATGAGGTATTATGTGACGTTGCTCCTATTGATGTTTCTGATGTATTATTAGGACAACCATACTTGTGGAAGCGTCATGTTGTGTATGAGTCTCGACCTCGTGCTGCTATTGTTACTTTGGGAAATAAGTTGTACAGGATACTAGAGGTACCACCTCCTGCCGCTATCTCTTTGGTTACTGCAAAACAATGCAGTAAGCTCATTTCCCAAACCAGGAAATTCGTTTTCCTGATGATCCGCCCCCAGGGCAAGAAGAAGACCGTGGCCACGACCTCCAGACAGGGCTCCTCTGCACAACAACAACAAATGGATAAGGTTGTGGAGGAGTACGGGGACATATTCACCTCACCCACAGGGGTTCCTCTGCACTGTCAGGTCAAGCACCCGATTGATCTGACCCCCGGTGCGCCGCTACCTAATGGACCGATCTATCGGCACTCTGTTCTGGAGAATGATGAAATCAAGAGACAGATTTAGGAGTTGTTGCAGAAAGGTCACATCAAACAAAGTTCATCACCCTGTGGGAGCCCGATCGTGTTGGTACAGAAGAAGGATGGGACGTGGAGACTCTGTATTGACTATCGGGCACTGAACAAGATCACTGTCCGGAATAGGTACCCAATCCCACGGATTGATGACCTTCTAGACCAACTCAAAGGTGCAAAATATTTCAGCAAGATCGACCTGAAGTCTGGGTATCACCAGGTACCAATTGAACCCTCCGATGTGTGGAAGATTTCCTTCAAAGCCAAGGAAGGCCTTTTCGAATGGCTGGTCATGCCTTTCGGGTTGACGAATGCTCCCGCCACCTTCATGAGGATGATGGATGACATCTTGCGGCCATTCACCAACTCATTTGCAGTGGTGTACTTGGATGATATTCTGATCTTCAGCCAGACTTGGGAAGAGCACCTTCACCACATCCGACAAGTCCTCCAAACACTGCGGCAACACAAGTTGTGTGCCAATTTGGAGAAGTGCACTTTTGGCATGACCCAGGTTCAATATCTGGGATACATTATTGATGAAAGGGGGGTGCATGTCGATCCAGCCAAGATCCAAGTCATTCGGGATTGGCCAGCCCCAACCACTATAACAGAGCTTCGCAGCTTTCTGGGTCTTGCTAATTTCTATCGGAGGTTCGTGTTGGGATTCTCTCATATCACTTGGCCCTTGAGTCAAGTCACCAAGGGAGGAGCGAGAGAAAAAAAAATTTGGTCAGAACCTCAACAGAAGGCATTCACAGAACTGAAAAACCGCCTCTGTTCTGCCCCAGTGCTCACTTTACCAGACTTGCAATAGCCATTTGAGATCGAGACAGATGCCTCTGACTATGCTATTGGGGCATTTCTTACTCAACAGGGACATCCAGTGGCATTTCACAGTGAGACATTGTCTGACACAGTTCGCAAGTACCCCACATATGACAAAGAAATGTACTCCATTGTGCAAGCTTGTCGAAAATGGAAGCATTACATTTTTGGGAAGGAAACAATCATCCACACAGACCACAGGCCCCTGCAGTTCATACAGACACAAGGGAAGTTGCAGAATGATCGCCATCAGAAGTGGTCTACATATCTGCAACAGTTTCATTTGAACATAAAGTATAAGAAGGGTAGCACCAATCATGTTGCAGACTGCCTCAGCCGACCACCGATCGTGGCGCTCACCACTGTGCTCAACTCTTGTGGGCACTAGACTTTTGATTGGCCGCTTCTCTATGAGAGTGACCCAGAATTCGGCCAAACTTACAAGGCACTCTTGGGGGGTACGCAAGTTCCAAATTTTCACCTCCAAGATGCACTTTTATGTCTCATGGGACACCTTTGTGTTCCTTCAAGCGAGCGTGCTAAGATGATATGGGAAGCACACTACAGTCGAGTCGCTGGGCATTTCGGGGTCGAGAAAACAGTAGTAATCCTGCAGAAGTATTTCTATTGGCCGAACCTTCGAATGGATGTCGAGAAGCACATCAGATCCTGCACTGCTTGTGCCATTGCCAAACCGACCATCAAGAAGCAAGGCCTATATACTCCTCTACCTACCCCTAGTCGACCTTGGGAATCCATCTCCATGGATTTCATGTCGGGCCTGCCTTCTACTAAGCAGGGAAATGACTGTGTTTTTGTGGTCGTCGACAGATTCTCGAAGATGGCCATTATGGCGGCCTGCAAGAAGAATATCACAGCAGAAGCCACTGCTAAACTCTTCTCTGAACGAGTGTGGGTGCACTTTGGGATCCCACAGTCTATCATATCAGATCGGGATAGCAGGTTCCTCAGCACATTTTGGTCCAGCCTCTGGTCGATGTTGGATACCAAGCTCACCAAGTCCACACCTTTCCATCCCCAAACAGATGGCCAGACAGAGGTCGTCAACAGAATGATTGTACACATTCTGCGCATGTACAATTCAAAGCATCCTCGCACATGGGACGAGAGCCTCCCTTATGTACAACATAGTTATAATCGAGCTCTCCATAGTTCAATCGGCCATAGCCCCTTTCAGGTGGGCTTGGGATTCCAGCCACTATGCCCCATTGACGTAGCGATGCCATTTGCAGCTGCTCAAGCCAATTCAGCTCATGTCCAGTCTAAAGTTGATAAAGCCAGTAGCTTCATCGAGCGCATTCAACACATCCGCCAACAGGTTCATGATATATTGGACAGAGCCAATGCCAAGTACAAGCAACGCCATGATCAACACCGGTGCCACACAACTTCCAGGTGGGTGACAAAGTATGGCTACATTTGCAGAAGGAGCGCCTCACTGGACCCCATCGCAAGCTTCGCCCGCTCCGATACGGGCCGTACACCATCACCAAGGCTGTAGGGAACAATGCATTCGAGCTCAATATTCCACCATTCCTTGGTCTGCACCCAGTCTTCAATGTGGATCGCCTTCGTCCTTACTTCCCACCTCTACTGGACACCTCGGACATTGCAGAACAACTCACACCAACCGAGTTAAATCCAGACTGCATGGAACAGGCCACCACAGATTGCATCATGGACATGCAAATCAAGAACACTCGCCAGCAGAAGATCCAACTATATCGGGTTGTCAAAGCTGGCCAACTCCCGCACCAAGGAAAGTGGTTCACCAGGGACCAAGTTCAGCAGAAATTTCCTCATCTCATGGAGGAACTTAACGCAATGGGGACCATTGCTTCCTAAGGGGGGAGGAATGATCCAGGTGGATATTGGTGGTCACCCGCCTATTCCACTTGGGGCTCCACCATTGTCTATTTCGGTTTTTCAGTTTCGGCACAGTTTACTATTTTTAGCAGTTTTTCGGGTCCTAAACTTCCAGAGCCGTTTTGAGGCCCTAAACGACGTTTTTTGGGAAAACGGAGAGCAACATGGGTCCATGGACCGATGTTGCTCATTCCAAATTTGTAGTCCTCGGATAGATATTTCTAACGAGGCATGGTACGTGTCAAACGGAGATCGTATGCCAAAGTTACGCCCCTGGGAAGTTGAAACACCAATTTACCCAAACGGGGCCCATAGTTTTGGCGCTTCATCTCCTAGGGTTAGGGTTTTGGCTGTTTAGGATTTCCCATTGTTTCTAAATGATAAATAGGCCCTCGAGCCTCATTGTAACATAGTTCAGAGGCCTGTAGCCACCACATCTCTTCTCAGAGATAGCTACCAGCGCCCTAGCTAGTTTTATTTCCATTCTGTCTGTAAGCAAATTTCAGTTCTTTGATATTAATGAAATGAAGTGTTATTTCCGCTGCATCTCTGTCTTTATGTTTATATGTTTATTCTGTTGCGTTCCTGCATAAATCTGGATCATAGCACTTGGCCAACACATTTCCCTTCTCCTATAGCGCAGTCCCTTCTCTAGACTGCGTTATTTTCAGTGTGAAATTGTAGTGAGGGCTTGCAGGGTTATTGGAGGGTGAGATCTTCAGTGATAGGATCAACCTTTCACTTGAGAGATCCATTGGAGGAGGTCTATTTATCTGATGCAGCATATTTAGTCACCTCCATCCAGTTCCAGTTCTTGATTTGCAGCTGCTACTGCAACTCTGGCATTTCTGCAGTTTTGCATATTTCAGCCAATCCTTCCAGGATTGACTTGAAATAGTCTTTGGGAGCTTAGATCTTCTCTCCCAATGTTGTATGGGCCATACACTTGTATATATATGTATTGACATATGTTAGCAGTAGTTTCTCTTTATAAAACTTCGTAGTCATAGCCTTGGGCACTCTTGTGTAGCAGTGTTTTGTCATATTTTATGTACTTGTTTCTTGAGATATTGCCTATCTTGAGTAGCTCTTTCCCCAAGATCTTGTATACATTTTGCTGTTGTAACTTAATAAGATGGCTATGAGTTCTTCTCACATTCTATGAGTTGATTTATCACTGCTACTCCATCGTTGTGTTTACATATTGTTGTAGCTCCAACTTTAGAATATCTTAAGATATTCTCATTCTTGTAGATTTTCCCAATTTTGGGATATTACAAAATTGTTGAGTATGTAGATTCTTCATAAATTTTCCAAGTGAAAACCGTGTTTGCCTCCAAAACTCAAAACATAACCTGTCTTCAGTATTTACAACTGTAAACCCACTTCATTATAGCTTCCTTGAGGCCTTCCTTCTTCATTTACACTTGGTTGAGCTATTGGCTCTTCTATGACTATCATTTTAATGCCTCTACTCTTTAACTCAACATGAATTAACTCTGGCTGCTCTTCTAAATCTTTCACCTGGTCTTTAATTCTTCTATTAGTAGTTCTCAGATGAGAGTTTATTATTCTAACAAATTTAGCTTATTTTATTGCTGGAACTGTCCATTTGAAAATTTTCTTTGTATTACTTAAAGTTTCATAAACATAATCAAATTTTCCTTCCCACGTTGCCTTCATTCTTTTAAACTGTAATTTCTTGACATTGTGCTTTCTAGATTTATTTTTCATGACAAAAAATTCCTGATTTGCCCATTTTAACTTTTCCTCAAGGTTTTGAAACTCTGTTTTCTCTGTCACTTTCTATTTTCCCCTTTTTGTTTTGTTGATTGTATCCTTCACTATCGGTGATGAGAGGTCAATTATCTCTTTGGATGCTTTAGTTGTCTCAGTGGGTATTTGAACCTCTTTGCTGACTTCCATTAATTTCCTAGCATGCCTTGTTATAGGCTTTCTTGCTTGAAAAATGAAACCTGCATCTTCCCCCTCAAAATCTAGCCTCTTTGCAGACTTGGCCTTTTTCAACTTATGCTCATCTTCCCCCTCAAACTCTAGCCTCTTTGCAGACTTGGCCTTTTTCAACTTATGCTCATCTTCCCCAATGAACTCATCTTGGAAAATGGATGTTTCCTCTATGTCAATGGCATGAATAATATCCTCTAGATTCCCCTTTGTTACTGGGTATTATTATGTAGCAACTGTCTTTCCTTTCAATGGAATTTCTTGGCTTCTAGTTACTCTTTTGGTCTCCTATTTGCTGACAGCTTGTTTCTATTTTGCATCTTTGACAACCTTAGATCTCTGTTTTGCAGGTGGGAGAGTTGGTGTATCAAGCATTTGCATTTGCTTTGGACCTTTCTTGGTTTGATTTCTTGGCTTCACTCTTGTAGTTGATTTTGGTTTTGCAACCATAGGTTGGCTTGGTTCTATTGTTGGTGGTGATGGAACTCCTTTAGCTTTAGGGTTTCTTGTAGGAGTTAGGATTTCTAGCTCAAAACCATTTATAAACAAGAATGATTACCAATCTTTGCCTATCTTCTGAAGTTCATCCAAAATTAATAATTTCATTAAGCCATGATGAAATAAGTATGTTTCACTCCCTTCATATTTTTCCTACACCTTATCAGCCATCATTCCAAGACTCCTATGCAAATAAAATGGTAAATCAAGTGAAATATTACTAGTGAAGTGTAGAATAAATTTGAAATTATATGAATAAACCTTGTGATATATGCCTTCATAGGTAAAAAAAAAATTGAATGTTGAGCAGAAGTTTTGAGTAGTTATCTTTGATGCAGCTTCTAGGGATAGCATTATTAAGATGCATGTATGTGTGTTCGGGCTTCATGAACTCTGTACACTGCTCCATATCAAATTTTAACCCTTTGAACCAAGTTTCTTGACCTCTTGTTATCTTTGTAACGACAGCAATGACTTCTGGTGTAATAGACACACTTAGCGTCCCAACTTTAGTGGTTGTTCCATTGAAATTCATAGCAAATTCCTTGGATACCTGTGTGTGAAAGCCCTGCAACTTCTCACAAAATCGTAGGAAACCTACTCTTCTGAATGCTTACATAACTACTGGGTTTTCAATTATTTCCTTCATGTCTTCAGGTTCATGCCTTAAGCATTGTCCTCCTCTATGAATTTTTCTTTCTTCTATCATATTCTTCAAAGAAACTGTCAGCCTCTCTTGAATAAATTTCTCAGCCTCACTTGATAAATGTATCAGCCTCACTTTATATGGGTGTAAAACCTTTGGATGAACCAGCCATAGGTTTGGCTTGACACTCAGAGCTCAGACATTTCGAATGGAGGCAAAAGGAAATGAGAATGACTCATTAGGAAAAATTTTGAAATTTTAAATGTCCTCTCATAACTAAAATGATGCCTCATTCATAACCTATAATGACCATGATGACTGCAAATGTGGGTGTGTACTTCAATTTCATCATTACATGACTCAACAAGCATTTATCCTATCGTTTCCCAACGGTTTTCTGACATTTGACACCTCGACTGACAAGACAGTTACAAAACCGTGCTTTTGTAGTGCCTGTAGTGTTTTTTATGTTGTTTGCACTATGAAACTATCAGTGCTTTTGTAGCGCAAAGTGACTTTTTTCAACAGGTGGTGCTACGAAACTCTGGTTTCCTGGCTAATTGGGCGGTTTTGACACAAAACTTTGGGAAATGAAATACAAATGTAAAATGATGAATGTTTGACATGAAATAACTTTAAAGAAGGATTTATTTGAACCTTAGGATGAGCTTTAAACTATAAAAAATCTAAAATTTTCCCTAGATCAAACCTAAATTGACTCCTAAAACCCTATTTTGATCCATGAAATTTTTTAACCTTGTCAAAATGATGTTTTGAAATTTTTTGGGTGATAACACCTAGGGCCAATACCTTAGTTCTTCTTTAACTATATCAAAATTGGTCCCTAGTTCTTTGGTGTGCTCCCTTGTTTTCCGTTGCATGAATTCCAAAATATATCTGTTGTTTTTTTTAATTTTTCTGGTAACTTCGTCCAAAATGTCCTTCACGACTGTTATATTTTCAAAAACAGAGGACCCAACATGCCCCGACCGCATCCTATTGAGTCACCCTTGATTCAATGTATTGTTTCTGCTACTTCTAAATATGTTGCAAGCTGGATTCCACTAGCTTCAGTTACAATCCCTTCAAACTAAGGACCTAACTCTAGAACAGTTTGGAAAGTGGAGTCCTTAAAACTAGTAAATGCAGACAAGAGGAATTCCATGAGTCCATAAGGGTAGAAATATTGGCCGATAATTCGATAACAGTCGGCTCACTAAGATTGTGAGGCTGATACTTAACTAACTCTTGAATTTGTTGGTCAACAATGGTGGACAATGTACTCAAAGTCATGAAAGTTTTCTGAGCTTTCGGCCTAGGGTCATAGAGAAATTTCTTGGTAACTTGTGCAACATCTTCCAACCAGGTAATTTCAATTTCAATACATCTGCCTAGTCAAGAAGTTGCTACTTAGCATCCAGATTAGAAGTCACTAGGGAATGTTGATATAAATTTTAAGCATTCTTGTGTAGGGGCTTGATGGTGGCATTTTTCTTTGCAATAACACGACTGGCATCAAAGATCCAACAAAACATGTGGTGGGATTCATGGATAACTTGTGGCAAGGTAGCATGGAGAGAAGTGGCAGTCTGCAATTTTTCATTCATCTGATGTGGTAAGTTTCGAAAGGATCTGATGTAGAATTATGCACAGTCTTAACAGTATCCTGGATATCTGCAGTTTTGAGAACAAGTTGTTGATAGGACACTTCAAACACAGTATAACATTTGGCAAGGGAGCAAGGATCAAAATATTCAGGTTTTTCAACAATATATGGAGCAATGGTGGGCCACAAAGACTAAAATTGAGTTTGGACTGCACTAATCTTATTCTATAATCCTTCCTTTTCAACTTGTAGTTGGGCTTTTGTTACACAACATTTTGTCACTGTCCCTGAAATCCCCATCTCACCCATTGGAGGGTCATTTCCGTGATCAATAAGCAGTGTCATGCCTTGCAAATACCATCATTGTGTCCCTTTACATGAGAATAATATTTTTTTTGTTGACAATTCCCTGAGCATAGACTCAAAAACCCTTGTTTTTTCCTTGGCGCACATAATCAGTTATGCCCTCACACCGAAGAGGAAGATTAACACTGGGCCCCGCGCCAGCTGGCGCTCTGTCCCAGTTTTCCACCCTCACCAAACTGTTTATAGAATGTTTTTTAAAAATAGAGGCAGAGATTCCACTCCAACCACCTCTAGGATGAGTCATTAGGAGTGGTTGAACTGATAAACGATGGACTCCCTCCTTTAGGTTTATGGTTTCCACCTCTTATGGGAACTCCCTAAAGGATAGGCCTCCCTCCCACCTCTGTAGGGATCCTAACCTCCTCCTTTTACTCTATAAAAGAAGGTATCTCTCTTAGAACAAGCTAGCTGAACTTGGAGAATTAAACATATTATAGCTGAATTACTAGAGAAGATAGAATAAGAAGGAATTACATTGAGGAAGCTTGAGTCCATGACTTCTGAGAGAGCTTGAGTCCATACCTTCATCCCATCTGAATTCCCTGACGAGCATCTGAGACGCGCTTCGGCTGAACCCTGCTGGAGGAGACTGTGACGTCAAAGCATTGGTTGTAACTCTTCCTTCCATTCATTTATATACATTACTACTGTTTGGTTCCACTTTTGTGTTATGATGTTTGTTTAATGCAATATGTTTAGCCCTCTTTGACTGGCTAATAGTTATGAATGAAATGTTGTTATCTTGTATTTTTTTCTTGTTTCTTGTTCTATCTGCAGGTATCCAAGCATAATGGCGAAAGGATTGTGACTTGCCGAGGCAGGAGCGAGAGGCCACCATTACTACAACAACTATGACAATGTTGGATTCCAAGTAGGTTGATCTACTATGTCCTTTGTTCATTCAATAATTAGGAAGCAACACTTTAGCATGTCCCTTTGTTTCTAGACCCACTCTAGGGCTAGAGGGATCGTCTCTGTCCACAGAGAGGATTTACCTGCATAAAAAATTGGCGACTCCACTGGAAGGCATAATAACCTAAGGAAGCATTGAAACCTAACGAAACATTTTTAGTGGTCTAGGCTAGAGACGTGTTCCAACGTCTTAAAACCTAGTAGCCGTCGTTCACCATCTGGCTTTAGACAGCGCTAGTACGAACTTGTGCTCCTCGTACTGTTGAGTATATAAAGGGATACCCTCTAGGTTCCAATCCTTTTATCCATAGTAAGCTGAGTCTGCCACCTTGTAACCGTGATACACCAAACACGGGATTCAGGGAGACTACCTGAATGTACGTTAAGTCCTTGGTCGTTTCTATTTCATTTTATCACTAAGGTGTATATGGAAATTCACGGAAACCTGGTATACCCTCTTGCTTAGTATTCCAGAGTAGTCATTTTTATCTTTTCATGACTCTTTCAAAAGAGAAGAGATCGTCGAGAACTTGTCCTTTCACGCTCATTTAAAATTGAAAGCGACTAGAGTCATCTTTGGCCTGTTTCTCGACTCTTTAAAAATGAAACAACAAAATATTGTTTCAGTGTCATAAAATTAATCACCTACAATCACACGCCCGTTAAAGTTTTATTAATTGGCCTGTTGTTTTTCCTTGGTTTTGATATTGGAGTCCTCGATTGGTTCTCTTTTTTCCTTTTTGATTTGATAAAAATTCACGATGGCGGAACCACCGATTTTTTCGTCCTCACTGCCTCCTAGTGGTAGTTATTTCTTGGATGTTTCTTTTGAAACTCCTCAGTCCACTAGGTCTGTTGAGATCTCGCAGCCTATTCTCCCATCTATCCTACCTCTTGCTACTCGATCTCCTCCTGAAGAGCTAGTTGAGTTCAATTGGCCTCCTTCTGGTGCTTGATCTGGTATTGGGGAAGAAGGCGATTTTCCTCCTCTTACGTCGGGCTCACCATTTTTTTCTACTGTTGTGCCTCCTAGTCCTCGTAGTCTTTTCGAAGATCTTACAGCGGAATCAGACATGGATTCATCTAGTCCTGTTGGTAGTGAAGGAATGCCTGTTTCTACAGGAGAATATCAGCTTTTTCCGGAAGATGTCCCTCATGTTTCTACTCAGTCTTCTCCACCATCGGTGTCACTTCTGCTTGGATATAGGTCCTTGAGTCAGATTATGTCTGGTGTTGCCTCCATTGCGCAATCCAGTACAGTAACTCCTCCTCAGAGTTCGGTCCTACCTTCGTTAGGACTATCACCTTCGACACCTGGTTCTTCGGTTATTTCTACATTTTTTCCAGTCCAAAATATGGTATGTGTGGCTTCATCCATACATGTTGTTACCCATCAATCGTCAGGATATTTTCACACCCACAGGTATATTTTTCTCAATCCTACATGGTCTGTTAATCTTGGCCCAGGTAGCTCATAAACGCGTGCCATGGAAACCCCGTCTACCTCCAGTACACTCATGGTTTTTACCTATGTGTTTGATGAGAAGATGTTAGATATCCACCGGCGTTATGCTCCCTCAATAGAGGCCACACTACTCCACTACTCCTGTGATTCCTTGCGGTCTTACTTTTGAAGAGTATCTGTTGGCAGTTCAGTAGTAGATCTTTCAAGGTTCTCGGCAACCCTAAGCTCCTCGTAATCCTCTTTTCCATCACTATGATGATGTCAGTAACCATGTTTATTCATTTCAACTTCATTATGATGAACACGTTAATCTAGTCTATTTGCCTCCTACTGATCCTTATCAGACCATTTCTCATTTTGAACCTACCTTGCCTATGCAACCCTCTGTCTTGCAAGGACAACCCTCTGTGGGACAACCTTTAGCTCAACAGGGCCCTGCCTTTGGTTCGCAGGGACAACCATACGGTCCATAAGGCCAACCTTTACAAGGAAAACCTTTGGTCCAACATGGACAACCCTCCGGTCTTTTGAGTCAACCTTTGAATCCACTAGGACTATCTTATGCTCCTAGGGGGAAAATATACCCACCACAGGGACAACTTATTGCACCACAACAGCGGCCACATGCTCAATATGGCCCAAATGTTGTGCAACCAGGACAAACCTACGGTCCTTCTTCAGGTTGACCTGGTTATCAGGGACAACCTGGTCCATCACAACCATCGGGCCAACCTTTCCCACAAGGCTAACCAGGTGGCCCTCAGTATTCAATTCAACATTCTCAGCAACCAATTCAACCTACTCCTCAGCTGATTCCATCGTTTTAGCAGCATGTTCTACCTGTTTATATTCAGTCAGGTTTTCCCACTCAGTAGCCTACTCAACCTGCTCAGCTGGGTCCGCTTGCTCAACCGCAAGGCGCTTACTACCCTCAAAGTTCATATCAACTGGTATATAGTGTGCCTCAGGTTCCCTACCCTCAAAATCTACCTATATATCATCAACCTCAAAGCCATGCTTACATTCCATAGCAAACTCCATGCACTGCTCAGCAAGGACCTTAGTGGTCTACTCCAACTCAATATCCTGGTCCTCAACCCCAGTATCAACCAAATTATCCTGCTTCTAATCCTTGTGATCTGAATCCTCTGGGATAGAATGTATGGGGACAAAATCCCACTCGGACTGGGTGGAATGTACATGCAGGTCCTTATCAAAGACCTCCAATGACTTTCAACACTCAATTACTGTTTCTTGCTATGTTGGAATTACCTGATGTGTCAAAGTTGATGAACGATCCCATTCTTCATAACCCGTATTACCCTCCGGTTCCGACCAAGATTCCTGGTGATTGTCCTAAATTTGAGGGCAAGTCTAGCGAAGACCCCCAAGCACATGTTATGACTTACCATTTTTGGTGTTCCTGTAACTCTTGGGTTGACGATTCTATTAGACTCTATATTTTCTCGCGAACTCTTACCGGTGCCGCTGCAAAGTGGTACATTGACCTATCTCATGGCATCTTCCAAGATTTCAATTCTTTAGCCATGGCATTCCTTACACATTTTCAGTTACCAGTCCATTATGAGACTGGGACACACCTCCTCACTTCATTGAAATAGGACCGAGCTACTCATATCTCAGATCATATTCATGAGTGGCAATGTCGTCGTCGCATGATCAAATTTGAAATTCCTAATCAGCTTCTAACTCATTGGTTCACCACCTCCTTTGTCAATCAGATTGTTAAAGACATAGATATGGGGGCATGTGTAACTAGGGAACAAGCCATTTCTTACGCCCAATACCTTGATCTTGTGTACTCTCAGTCTAGTGCATTATATGATATCTTTCCTGATGCTCCCTGACCTGGAATTTCTAAACCACCAGTGCCTCCATCCGTCAATGGTATTATTGGTTTTGTGTCTCAGACTTCTCAGAAGTCTTCGTCGTCTTCAAATACTGGGAAGCCAAATTCTGCTTCTTCCAATAATGTTGCCTCTGAGTCTACTTCTAATTTTGGTAAACCCGCAGAAGTTAATGCCCTCCATGCCAATCCTACGGATAATGCTTCTAAATGTAAGAAGAAGGGTAAAGGTAAGGCCAAAGTCGATACCCCGAAATAGGATTCTCAAAAACCTCATGCTAACGATGGTTCTCAATGCAAAACGAAGTACACTTGCTTGATTTGTGATGAAGAGCACTTCACCAAGGACTATGCTCGATGATCCGAAGTGAGCCGATTGCTCAAAGACACCCAGGGAACTCCAGTTGTTCTTAACGAACCTTTCCCATCTCAGCAAACTCAGATGGTAGAGCAACCTCAGTCCTCTGCCCCATTTGGCTCTCAGGTGTTCATGATGAATGGTTCTGCAGCCATTTCTATTACCACTTGGTTGAATTATTATACTGGATCTCGTCAGGCCACGGGGAAGGAGATCACTAATGGTCCTCCTCCTCCACCTGTTACTAGTCCTCTTGAAATTGAAAGGCCCAATGTTGAATCTATTGTCTGACCACCTTCCAAAGGTGTACTTCGCAAGTCTTCTTATAATCCCAATGCCCGTGCTGCTCACCATTACAATATTGTTGAGGATTTGGCTCAGGCGCCATCTGTTATGTCTACGTTAGAAGTACTTTAGATTTTTCCATCGCAGCGAAGAGTTTTGTTATCTGCGATTGGTGGGATTGATCCTGCCGATACTAGCCTTCTTTCTTTTGATCTAGAGAATTTTGTTCCATGACTTCCACATCATATTGCGCTCATTTTTCAAGTTGTTATTAATGGTCTCGACATCCATCGAGCAGTTTTGGACGAAGGTGCATCAACCTGTGTCATGTCATCTTCATGTTGACAAGCTATTGGTTCTCCAGCCCTGAATTCATCACCAAATTCCCTACAGCATTTGATGGAAGAGAATAAAAACCTTTAGGTGTTCTCGCTAGTTTACCGATTACTTTGAAAGGGAAGACAATCAATGTCGAGGTCAAAGCTATTGACACTAAGCTCAATTATAATCTTCACCTCAGTTGCAGTTGGACTCACGCCATGTTATGTGTTCCATCCACTCTCTTTTGTGTTTTGAAATTTCCACATGAAGGAAAGATTGTTACTGTTGATCAATTGTCTTTCTTCACCTCTTCTTCCGAGAACAAAGTTCCATACGTGGATCAGATTCCTACTCCCTACGAGAGCGTAGGGCCGGCTATTTTTAAAGATCCTACCCTCATGGGTATTTTTCCTCTTCCTCCACCGAATACTGTTCAGATTCATATGATCTCTCGGTCTGATGACCCATGGACTATTCCTTCACCTGAATAGATTGATTCCTTCAGAGATTCGATGCCTTTGAGTCCGATTGAGATTGATTATTGTGAACTCATTGCTGCTTCGGAACCTCCGTCCTCTCACTGTGCTCCTTTGAGCATGTCTCTTGACATTTATTCCCAATCCGCCTGGCTTCGTGATTCAGATTCACCTAATCCTTTGAAAGAAGTGTTTCCTTCTGATAAGACCATCGTGGAAACCATGTCTCTTGAGGATCTGACATGGGATGATGGTCATAATCGTTCCTCGTTTATGCCTAGCCTCGGGGCCATGTCTACTTGTCTCAAGCATTTTGTATCTCAGGTTCCTTCTCCTCCGCTTCAATTTCCTATTTTGACACATGACGTCTTTACGGAAGGTAACTTGAGTAACATTACATAGACGATACCTATTGACATTTCTGTTAAGTTCAAGTTTATACTATCCTTTTTCGCGAGTTTCATGACATCTTTGCATGGTCCTATGAAGAAAGTCCCGGCATCGATCCTAGTATAGTGGTGCATGAAATTCCTACTTATCCTGGTTCAAAACATGTTCGTCAGCATCTTCGTCTGGTGCACCCTAGAAAAGCTGCCACCATTAAGGCTGAAGTTGAAAAAATTCTTAGAGATGGTTTTATTTATCTGATTCCTTTGACATAATGGGTCTCTAATATTGTTTCTGTAGATAAGAAATAGGGAACTATTCGCGTTTGTGTTGATTATCGTGATATTAATCGAGCTTGTCCTAAGGATAATTATCCTACTCCCTTTATCGATCAAACCATTGATGACTGTGTCGGGAGTGAGATATTTTCCTTAATGGATAGTTTTTCTAGTTACAATCAGATTAAAATTCTCCCAACTGATCAACATAAGACTGCCTTTATTTGTCCTTGGGGTACTTTCACGTATAATAAGCTCCCTTTTGGTTTAAATAATGTTGGGGCTACGTTTCAGAGAGCGATGTCATATGTTTTTCATGATATTTGACACATCGTTCAGCCTTACCTGGATGACCTTCCCACTCATTCAGCGAAGCACATGGACCATCCTGACCATCTTCGTTATATTTTTCTTCATTGTCGACGTTACAATATCCAGCTTAAGAAGTTACAAATGCGACTTCTACGTTGATTCTGGTAGACTCTTAGGGTTTATCATATCCAAAGATGGAATTCGCCTCGATCCACTCAAGGTTGAGTCTATTATTAATCTCCCCTCTCCCTCCTCATTACATCAGTTGTAGAGTTTTCAAGGTAAGGCTAATTTTCTATGTCGTTTTATACCTAACTATGCAGAAGTGGCTAGAGGATACACGTGATTATTAAAGCAGGGCATCCCATTCTATCGGGATGAGGTTTCTCAAAATTATTTTGAGGCCCTGAAGACATTGCTTGTCAACGCTCCTCTGTTGCGTCCTCCTAACTATCATCGTGATTTTTCCCTTTATTTAGCCACCACTTTCAGTATGATTGCCATGGTTCTGGTACAATACAATGATGACGGTAATGAGAATTTTATTTATTACTTGTCTCGTAACCTTCTCGACCCTGAGACGCGCTATGCACACATCGAGAAGTTAGTGTTAGCTACTGTTCAAGTCGTTCAAAGTTTTCTTCATTATATTCTTTTACGTATAGTGACTGTGATTTCCGATTGCAACCCCATGACCTACATATTGTCTCGAAAATTGCTGGGGGAAAAATACTCAAAGTGGATTGTCATCCTCCAAGAGTTAGATTTGGAATTTACTGCTGCCAAGTCGAAGAAGTCATTAGTCTTTGTTGATTTGATTTGTTCCCTCCCTTCAAACTCCCCTCCGTCTCATTCTAGGGAATACATTCCAGATGACACACTTTTCTTGATTAGCACCCTCGATCCATGGTACGGTGATATCATTGTTTATCTCCATACTTCTAATTTCAGATCTGAGTTAATGAAGGATGCCCGCTGATGCATCTATCATTAATCGCAACCTTATCATATAGTCAGGGATACCCTCTATCATGCCAGAGTGGATTCCATTCTCCGTCGATGTTTGACCCTCGAGGAAGTTGAGAGAGTCCTCAACGATTTTCACAGTGGCACCTGTGACGATCACATGTCTGGTTATGCCACTACAAAAAATATTCTTTGTGCTGGTTATTTCTGGCCTTCTATCTTCAAATACTACATTGTCATAGTTTGTAAATTTCGTGATTGTCAGGTTTATCAACGCAACATGCATGCGCCACCTGTACCTCTTCATCCTGTCATTACCATTGGTCCCTTTGCGAAGTGGGGCATCTATTTTATGACGTGTAACCCTCACTCGGCCGGGGGGCATGCTTATATTATTGTAGCCATGGACTACTTCACTAAATGGGCCAAAGAAATGCCTACACTTGCCGCTGACGGTAAGACAACTGCTCAATTCATATTCAATCACATCATTTCTAGGTTTGGTGTCCCTCAAGCCATCGTTACTGATCATGGTTCCCATTTTCGGCATTACAAGGTGGCCAAGTTGACTTCCAAGTTGGGTTTGCGTCACGACAGCTCAACGTCGTACTATCCTCAGGCCAATTACCAGGTTAAAGCCATGAAAAAATTTCTTTTTACCATATGATTGGAATCCATAAATCCAATTGGCATCTCATGTTATTTTTAGCTCTTTGGGTGTACCAAACCTTAGCTCAGAGTGCAACCAGATTCACCCCTTTTTAGTTGGTTTATGGTCTGGAAGCTACTCTTCTGATTGAATGTGAAATACCTTTGCTCAAGTTGGCTGTTGAATTATTGTCGAACACTTCACCAGAAGAAGAGCATCAACTTTATCTCGAAAGGTTAGATGAAACCCACTGCTTTGCTACTCTGGTTATTGAAGCACAGAAAAAGCAGGTCAAAGCTCATTTTGACAATTCAGTTTCTCCTCGTTCTTTCGTTGAAGGAGATCTCGTCCTCCTGTACGACCAAGCTCATGATAAGCTCGGGGCAGGTAAATTTCAACCCAAGTGGCATGGGCCTTAAATTGTCAAACGCATATTGCAGAATGGGGCCTATGAGCTCATTGATTACGAAGGTCATCCTTTAGAACAACCCAGAAATGGGTTGTATCTCAAAAAGTATTATGCATGACTCATTCATGCATGATTTATATACATAGGTGTTGTTTTTATTTTTGTACATGTTTTGATTTGGTGTGCTTTACGAGCATTTTCCTGCTTATTTGGGTCTTGCTTATTTTGTGTAGATGTCTTTACCCCTTATGTCGATTTCACGGATGGTGCTTCCCTCAGTACCAAGAACTTGTCTTTGGCAGCCTGGGTAATCTATGATCCTGCTGGTGAGTTGATAGAACTACAAGGTATTTTTCTAGGATGAACTAGAAACAATGTCACTGAATATAGTGTTTTCCTTGAACTATTAACCGAAGCAATTAATCTAGGCATACGTGCATTGCTTGTAAATCTAGATTCACAGCTTGTTGTTCTGCAAATCAATGGTCATATTCAGTTAGAAACCCATACATTTTGAGATTGTATTTACGTATTCATTTGTTGGAAAGACATTTTGATTTTATCACATATAAACATATTCCTAGACGAATGAATGCATTAACTGATACAATGGCTAACATTGTATTAGATAGAAATTTGCGTAATTTGTAAAATCGTCATCATGTGAAAAAGATCCATATAGGAAAATAGATGTATATATATATATATATCATGAGTTTGCATCAGTGTGCACAATACATTCAAAAAATATGTGTGTTTCTGTTACATCCTGAGACACCATGTCTCTCAAAAATGTAGTTATAAAGCCTAGGTGTCTAATCGGTGTGATGCTCATGATAGCATGTCACTTCCCATACAAGCCGCCTCAACAAGCGATGAATACAACTTGGCACCCCGACGGTATGTCTCTAGTAGGCACGAGGACCATCATCGAATCGTGCATAATCCAGGACTCCATGTGTGATCCCCTCTAGGTTACGCACGAGCTCCTCTTCCTCGCTTCCCTCACCATGAGGGTCGAAATCACAAGTAATTCACCTCACTATCAGAGACATGCCCACGGGTCTCTCTGGGCCAACATATTAAAATACATGGATTTAATGTCAGAACATACATAGACAAAAAAAAATTCATAACATTCATAAAAATTAAAAATGAATCTTACCCAAATTTTCATCCAAATCCTCTCCCTCCGGGAGTGGAAGGTATGGATCACCAGTAAAATCTGTACCAGATCAGGGCCAATCCTCCACGACGATCAACTGTTAGCGGAGCCAATAAAATAACTCCGATCTCCAGGACATCTGTTGACTGCCCCCTGCCCTTGGCATCAAAGCCGCCCATCGGGCCATCCGTGGTTCTCCCGCTGGTGGTGTTGGGACTATGACCTCTTGACGCTGAAAAATTGGTAGTCGTTCTAGGAAGAACGATACCAGGATAGACCCATAACCAAATTGCTTCAATTTTCCCTTCTTGCATTTTTTTAGCTGGTGTTTCATGTTTATTGTCACGGCCTCTGCCCAGTTGTAGATGATCGGTGTCAAACAATCTACAGCAAGAAGCAACTGTGTTTTTTTTTCTTTGTGCAGTGCTTGCGATCCCACAGCTCATGTGATGGTACGTAGCACTACTTTTAGTGCTAGGTCTGGGATAGTTTGGATATCAACTTTCCCACTTCCTGCTCCCTTTCGTGCCACTCGACATACTCTATCCATAACCATGGACATGTTCTCCATTCAAGGCCGGGTACCAGTTAGGATCGGTGTTGCTCCCCTCCGCGACAATCCTGTGATAAAGTAGACGTCAAAAACATCAATCTCAAGTTCCTAATCTCGAAGGATGAACTTTTCTTGGTCCTCATCCCATATGCTGATCAAATATTGTAACAACTCTGGTTGAGCACAGAGACATGATGTCAAGAAGAACTTCTTCAATCCATAGTCCCTGAGAGCTTCCATACATCTCTCATTCTCCATGGCAACCTCGTCTTCTTCGCTGTGTTCCCGTTCTTTCCATTCTATCATCATTTTGCCGCTTTTTACCTGTAAAGACATTCATATGAATGGTATTATCATTTTTGAAGCTTGAATTTGTGAATGATTGGGGTTTGTGACTTGCATTTTGCACAAAAAATATTTTGCGCCATTGACGCGACTGTTTCCAAAACAGTCACGTCAATGGGTGCGCCCAGTGTAAAAATTGGGCGGTTGGCACGACTCCATGCCCAAAACCCGCGCCAACCGTTGTGCCCTAATTTTCATATTTCCACCCCAGAATTCAAAATTGGAAGTTGCAGGTAGTAAGAAATGATTCAAAATCCATGGAGAGATATCGTCTCTTACCTGGAATTGACAGATTTGAGATTGGTCTATTGGATTGTCTGATATCGTCGCCGCAAAATCACACTGTAAAATGGGTAACTATTTTCTCCACAAGAGATAAAAAGTGAAAAGTAATTATTTTTACCATTTTTGTCATTTTATAAATTTTTACAACCCTAATTAGGTTTTAAGACATGTTTTTCGATCATTTTATTATATTATTTTCGAAAAATGGGTTTTACACGTGTCTCTTGTGCAGCAACAGGGTTTCAGGAATAGTGATGGAGTAACAAGTTAAATTTTATACTTTTTCGGACTCGGTAAAAACATGAAAAAGTCACTGTTGGAGTCATCTTTCAGCTCTTTTCTGAATCTCTAAAATTGAAAATATTGTCGAGACTCTTATTGTTTTGAACTCGTTAAATGGATGCGAAGCGATATCTACTCAGTATACGTTTACCCCTTTTTCGAGTTGGGATAGATTATTTACGAAAAAAGAATACCTTAGCCTATTGCAACTAAGAGGTTATTTCAGATATTATTTTCTACCTTTTCAGATCTGAGAGACTACTTACGAAAAGGGCCATGATGGATTTTTCTTCTCTGCCTTCTTTTCAAACTCTCTAAACATGAAAAGATGTCGAGTTCTCCCTTTGTCAAACTCGTCAAACCCTGATGACATCGGATTTCATCACCATGACGTTACTCAAGTTCCTCCTTCCTAAGGCTCGTAAGATGTAATAGTTTGGATTTGTCTGAAGGACAAACTTACAGCACAAGAATATGCTATCCCCTTCAAACTTGTTTTAAAAAATAATTGGGGTACTCACCAGAAATGGTGGGGGAAAATGGAACCAAGTTTTAGTTATGTTGGCAGTATGTCGCTCTTGAACATGGCACTTGTCTACATTCGTGTCGAGTTGGGGACACCTCATTTTGTCATTTTTTCCTCCATGGGTTTGGGTAATCTCTTTTGACCTCTCATCTGCTCTTTTCCACGTCATCAAGACCTCAGATCCTTTGATGTCAAATACTGCCAAATCCACTGTCGTGTTGCTGATATGTTCAAGAGAAGTTTTCCTCTGCAATTTTCAACCTCCCTCTAATTCTCTATTGGTCATGTTTCACTACTATCATGTTCCTCTGTCTCGTATCAATGATGTTGGAAACATTATGGCCCACCTTCGATCAGGTCACTTCCTGTTGACTTCAAGTCATTATCCAAGAATTTGATCTATAGACTCTATTCTAGTACCTTGGAGCCTGCATGCCTTAATGGAAGGTTTTTTGCATTCAACACAAGGTCCACATCATTGGCCTTCGATCGAGTGATTCTACACATGTTCGATGCCAAATCACTGTTCACATTCTGTGGATTGTACCGGTTGTACCTTGAGATCCATTTTCATTATTGGTGGTCTCTCTCGTGCCTGTTAATAGCTTTCATCATTGGCTGGTAATCAGGTGATTTTCTTGCATGTTCAACTTCAGCTCATATATTCGCATGCTTGAATTTGTACTTGTTCAAGTCGAGATAGAGTGCAAGACCATGGATTTTTTTTGATAAAATCCAGGCTGCAGATTTTGGTGGATTATCATGACTCATTGCATGACTCTTTTGATCGGATGGTTGTGACCATATCTAATTCTATTTGTTGATCCTTACTACTGGATGGCTGCGTCCATACCTCGGATCTCAGTTTTTATATATACTCTATTATGGGTGGTTGCACCCATACCACATGTTCATGTATCATAGATATCATTTGTATTCGTAATTGCAGGTTTTCCGACAGCGGTGTTTGGTTCGAACGCGTTCTCATAAAGAATTTTGCTCCTCTCTCCCTCACGCCTCATGCTTTAGGGAGCATCTTTTACATGTTGGGTATGTGTTATATTCTTTCCACGACTAAGCACGCGCAGGGGGGTAAGAGGGGGGGCGATAGCCCCCCCTTTGCGCTGGGCGCAACGGGGGGGTCACAAGGGGGGCGGTAGCCCCCCCTGTCATGGTCCGGGGCAGCGCCCCGGTGAAAATTTTGGTTCCTTAATTTCCACTGGGTAGTGTGCGTCCATGGTTTTGTGCATGGTTTTGCACATAGTTTTGGGGTTCGATGGTTTTCGGCCCATGGTATTTTTGTAGATCCGGTCAAGGGAACTACGGTTATGTTCTAATCCAGGGTTAATGGATTGGGGTTTATGTATGCTCCGGCATGTATATATATGTGTTGTAACACTAAAAGGAATATAATGAAAAATCAAGTTGGTCGTCCCGATTTGGGATCCAGGGGAAAAATCTCTGTGTTTATCTGTTTTATGTTTTATGCTCTCGCTATTGTTTATTTTCTGTTATAAGATTCGTGTGTAGATAATTTCTGTTCAGGGTTAAAACCTAAATTTGGTATCAGAGCTGTTTCGGCTTCAAGGGGACGCCTTTGTTGTTGAGGGTTTTTTGCTCGGGCCTGTGGTAGACCCTGTGCAGTGGGAGATCTGCGGGATCGATTCTTGCGGTGAAAGAATATGGCGAGCGGCGGAAAGATAGAGATCGAAAAATTTAATGGTCAGAGTTTTGAGTTGTGGAAGCTCAAGATGGAGGATCTGCTGGTGGATAAAGATCAGTGGATCGCGGTAGATCCAGGTACTAAACCAACGACAATGTCAGATGAAGACTGGAAGAAGCTGGATCGGAAGAGTATTAAAAGCAATCTGAGTTGTGTGTCTCGGATTCGGTGTTGTTGAATGTATACGGGAAGCCTCTGATAAAGATACCATGGAAAGCTAGGGACTTTGTACTGCAATCTAAGTCTCACAGTGAATAGGTTGTTCACAATGGAAAAGGTTTGTATAACACGAGGATGGATGGAGACTCGGTGTGAGAGCATCTGAACAGAGCATACGAATGCCTTCAATATAGTGATCAGCTGTCATCTGTTGATATTAAAATCTCAGATGAAGATAAGTGAATCAGTTTGTTGTGTTCTCTACCAAACTCGTGGGACAGTCTGGTTATTGCAATAGGTAGCAATACAACTACCTTGAATTTTGATGACATTGTCTCGGCCTTGCTGTCGGAGGAAATGAGACGGAGAAATATGGGGGGTCATAATGGAGATGCCTTATCTGTAAGAGGAAGGTCCCAGAACAGAAACAAGAATAAGGGTTCGAGTGGGAGATCCAAATCTAGAGGGAGATCTAAATCTCCTGGAAAGTTTGTAAAGGTGTGCTGGAAATGCGGAAAGGAAGGGCACTACAAAAAGGACTGCAGATCTAAAGCTCCTGAGAAAGGAAAGGGATCTGATGATGCTCCTTCTGCAGAGGAAAAAAACACCTCGGATGAAGGTGGGGATGTGTATTTGGCTTCTTCTTCAAATACACATGTAGATCATGAGTCATGGTTGATTGACTCAGGTGCATCCTTTCACTTCACTCCCCATAGGGATTGGTTCTGCAAGTATGAGAAATATGATGGTGGTGATGTCTTCTAGGGGATGATAGGAAGGCCAGAATCGTCGGACGTGGAAAGGTCAAGATGAAGCTGCAAGGTGGAAGGATTAGAACACTTCCTGGTGTTCTGCATATTCCTGCATTGGCCAGAAATCTGATTTCTGTAAGCAAGATGGATGATGCAGGTGTAAAAACAGTGTTCGAGAAAGATGCCTGCAAGATGGTTAGGGGAGCACTGGTATTAATGCGGGGAGTTCGGACTGGAACTCTGTACAAGCTACAAGGTAGCACTGTTATTGATGGGTGTAACAGTTCTGTGGTTCCTGAAAGTGGGACAGAAAGCCTAGTTGTCTCTGGAGAAAAGACCATGCTATGGCATCAAAGGCTTGGACATATTGGAGAGAAGGGCCTTCGGATACTACATAGAGATGGTATGGTAGAAGGTATGTCTAATTGTTCTCTAGATTTTGATTTCTGTGAACATTGTGTATATGGGAAGCAGAATCGGGTGAGTTTTCCTTATGGTGCTAAGAGGGCAAACAAGATATTAGAACTTGTGCACAGTGATGTGTTTGGGCCTGTGTCAGTTCCATCACTGGGAAATTCTGTGTACTATGTTTCATTCATAGATGACTTCTCAAGGAATACATGGATATATTTCTTGAGGAAGAAATCTAAAGTCTTTGACAAATTTAAAGAATTTAAGGCTCTGGTGGAAAACCAGGCAGAGAAGAAGATAAAGGCGCTAAGGACAGATAATGGTGGGGAGTTCTGCAAGAATGAATTTGAAGAGTTCTGTAAGAAGTGTGGTATAGCACGACAGAAGACTACTCCATATACACCTCAGCAAAATGGAGTTGCAGAAAGAATGAACAGAACACTGATGGAAAAGGCAAGAAGCATGCTCAGTGGTGTTATCACTCTATAATTAGCAAGATTGGCAAAGTCCAACTGCAGAGGTAACATAAAACCGCTTTGGGATTCAAGGATCTAGCCCTCCCGAATCCAGAGAGGGATCTCTCTATAAATGAGTTCAAAGATGTGATCTTTAAAGACTGGAATTTTGATATTAGGCTAGTTATGAAGAGCATGGGTTTGTTTTGTTTTTTTTTGGTTGGGTGAAGACATGGTGAAGGTGAAAGCAGTTCGAAAGGGTGAAGAGCCTGCAAATGAAGGAATGTTTCAGCTGATAGCAAAGGACAAAGACAGCTTTAACCCATTGGGCTATGGAGTCATAGGAGGATTTAATTGGATAGCAAATTCAAGAAGGATCCATGGAGCAAGTCATTTAAATCAAAGGATCTCTTAAGGTGATTAATGGAGTGAAACAAATAGGAGTGAAAGACTTAAACAAATGAAAAAACAAAGCACAGTCTAAGATCAAGTAAGTACTTTAAAACTAGCTTGCTTTCAACATGTACTTAAGGAGAAACAAAAAAGTATTTATGTTGATCAGGTAAGTGCTTTTAAACTAACCTGCATTGAAGTACTTTCCATCAGAAACATTTAAAAAATAGTTCAAACAGCCTAAGATCAGGTAAGTGCTTTTAAACCAGCCTGCTTCAGCATATTCGATAAGGGAACACAGATGATAATCACAAAGAGAAATCTAGATCAGCTAAGTACTTTTAAACTACGCTGCATTGATAAACTCCAAGGATAACAAAGAGAACATTCATCTCAAAGAGATATCTAGCTTAGGGAAGTACTTTTAAACTAACCTGCATTAATAAACTCTTCAAAGAGGACATTCAAATGAAGAAAACATAGAAGATAAAGCTTTTAGTAAGAGTAGGGTACCGTGGAGAGTATATCCTAACTCTATGTTTGCTACTCTTTATCAGAGAAAGTGAACAGAGTGAAAACGTTAAGTAAAACGACAATTGACAGTAAGGAACACATCACCATTGACATAGTTTCAGAATTCCATGAATCAGCAGCTTGTATTGATATTCAAACCAGTTACAATCAGCAAGCCCGGTGGGTCTCTACAGCTTTGAACTTCTCATATCAGCTTATGTATCTTTCAATTACAGAACAGGGCATCAGTGGCTTCAGAATGACTATTACATGCGTTCATATGTCCCGAGACCAACCTTTTGATCATCTTCTACATAGGCATTTATAGAAGAATGGGGCGGTGGTAAACTATGAAAAGATCTGTTTGGATCAATTAATACAGAAGATGACTCTTCGGTACTTTTGAGGGCCTCGATCAAGAAATCTACAGGTGTTCATCAGCATTAATTGAGGTACATTAGAAGCCACCTTTGAACATGAAAATTTTGAATGGAGTCACCAAAGTAGTTGCAACCTTGAACAGCTTCTGAGCTCCTGCTACCTTCAAGATTTTAGCTCCAAAATTTTGGAAAAATTATATGTTCAAGGCTCCTAGTAGACGCACCAAAATGTTATCACAAAATTGCACTTGATTGGTTACTTATCAGACAACTCTATGTAATTGTTTCAAACCATATTTTGACTAAATATTAGCCTCTTCAGTCTAAGAGGGCTCTCTCAAGGGGGTTTTATGATATTGAATAATGATGATACTAGATGGCTAACTCTATTGGAAATGTAACTTGTTTTTTATGTTTACAGGTTGAAAAGAATGTAGGCTTGTTACCATTGGGCTTATGGAGTTAACAATCAGTAGTTTCAGTGGAAATTTTTCTTGACATGGAAGCTGAGGCAGATAGGGGTCTTTAACAGAGGAAAATCACACATAAAACATAGGGAAACATAGTCATTTCATCACTAAAGGAAGTCAGAGCATAAACTAGTAATAGAAATGAAATCTACTACAAGTGGTAAACATAGAGATATAGATCAAAAATACATTAAAAACCCCATGAGAATCTCAAGTCTATCGAGAATAAAGTCACTCTATATTACTGATATAAGTCAAAATACATAAAGCAGCAATTTGGTGCAAAAAATCTCCCACCTCTTCACTACTTCTATGCTTTGTCTTTAAATAGTCATTCTTACAACAAGGATGATTTGCCTAGTGGCTAGATTCATCGAATTCTCCTATAACACATTACATAACTGAAAAACATGACTTCTAACAAGAAACTGATAGCTACACCTTAAAGAAGACATCTCCTAATAGGAGTCTAACTCCTATTTATTATATACTCTACCTTATCTTTTGAAACAGTTACATGACAGTTGCAAAATAAGTATCACATGCTCGAAAAAGCTATGACATAGTTCTTCACCCCTTTGCATATTAAAAACCCTCCTAGACATGTGGAAAAAAAACCTATTTTTCAGTAATGCATAACCCTTATCTTCAATAAGAGCTTTGGTTTATGGCTTGTCTCCACAGCACTTCCTTCGAGTCATAAATATTTTATGTTAAGCTCCCTTGACATGTTCGAGGCGTCCAGTTTTCCAAAACTTCCATTAAGATGCTCCAAAACTTTCAAAAATAGCTCGCTGCGAAAACAGGACAGTTTCGTAGCGAGCTTTGGTAGTGTTGAAAAAGTAGCATTTGCACCCAAAAACTCTACTCCTTTGTTGTTCCATGGTGTCAACCAAGTCATGAAACATCACCACCATCATTCTCCCTTCTTGAAAACTGAAAAAAGTGACTTTAGAGGCAAAAAGGATGCCATAGGTTTTTTCGTAGCGTTTTCCTAGCTTTAAGCCTAGGAAATGCTACGAAACTATGTAAAGGTGTAGAAATTCCAGACTTCAAAACTGTCTCCAAAAAGTGACCTCCAGCTGTAAAAACTTGATCTTTTGCATGTAATGAACCTCTCTAAAGAATATTTAACCTCAACGTATGGTCCCTGTGGTGTTTCCTCTTCATTTATGATCAGTTGAGCAATGGGCTCCTCAACCACAGTCATCTTCAAACCTTTCTTCTCCAGCTCTTCGTGAATCAATTCTAATTGCTCTTGAAGGTCTTTGACTTGGTCTTTCAGTGTCCTATTCTTATATTGTAAGTGCAGGTTTACATTCTTGATATACTTGACCTCCTTTCTTAGTGGCTAAGTCCACTTTATCAGTTTTTTTGTGTTGTCCAAGGTCTTAGAGACACTTGTGACTTGATCCTCCCAAATCTTTCTCATCTATTCAAATTGCATTATTTTAGCTTTATGTTTCTTTGCCTCTTTCCTCAAGACTAATATCTCTTCACTTGCATATTTTATTTGTTCCTTAAGGACTTAAACTTCTGACTTCTCATTGATTTTCTCTTTGCCCTTCTTTTGTTTGATGACTAATTCTTCTTTTGCAGGTGAGGAGAGGTCAATGATGCTTGGTTGTGGCTGAGCAGTTTCACTGACCTTCTAAGTTTCTTTGCTACTTTCCAAGACTTTTCTGGCACGTCTTTTCATTGGTTTTATATCTTGCAACATAAATCCAGCATCATCACCTGCAAATTCTAACTTCTTAGTTATTTTTCCTTTCTTAAGCTTCATTCCTCCCTCATCTATGTCTTCAACTTGGACTATGGGATTTTCTTCAATATCAATGGCATGAAAGATGTCTTCTAAGTTAGCCTTAGCCACTGTTTGGCTCCTTGTAATCCTCTTGCTGCCATGTTTGCTCACTGTTGGCTTTTATTTTGCAGGTGTAGATTTGGGTGTATCAACCTTCTGCAAAAGCTCTGTCTCCATGCTCACTGGTTCTGACTGCTCTGCCACTTAAGGTGATGGGATATCTCTAGGTTTGGGAGTTATTTTAGGAGTGATAGCATCTACTTCAAAACCACTTATGAATATAAAATATGACCAATATCTTCCTAATATTTTTAACTCCTCTAACACCAGCAACTTGATCAAACCATGATGAAAAAGATAGGTTTCATTTCCTTCTTATTTAACTTGAACCTTGTCTGACATTTTAGCTAAGCTTCTATAAAAGTAAAAAGGAAAATCAAGAGACCTCTTACCCACAAAATGCAAGATAAGCCTAAGGTGATAGGAATAAACCATGTGATACCTCCCTTCACAGGTGAAGTACTTCTGAATGATTAGCAGCAGCTTTGAGTAATTTTCCTTCATGTAGCTCCTTGGGATAGCATTTGTGAGATCAATTTCACTATGCTCTATCTTGATGAATTCTTTATAGTCCTGCATGGTGAACTTGATGCTTTTGAACCATTGCTCTCCTCCTCTAGGGATTCTTGTTGCTATTGCAATGGTTTATGGTGTTACTGTGATGTTTAACATTCCCACCTTTGAAGTTGTCCAATTGAAACTGATAGCAAACTCCTTAGAAACCAGCAAATGGCACCCTTGCAATCTTTCACAGAACTGTAAACGACTTGTTCTTCTGAATATCTCCAAGGAATTTGGGTCTTCAGTTAACAAATTCATGTCCATTGGCTCGTATCTAAGGTAGTGACCACCTTTGTTGGTCTTCTTCTTTGTAGCCATGGTGATTTTATACCTTCTCTGCCTCGCTTGATTAGTGACACCTGCAACTTTTGAAAATGCCAGCAACCAGCTTGACTTGGTGAAACGTATTTCTAGAACTAAATAGCATGCAAATATGAAGCGGAGAATGACAAAGTATCAATTTTGGGTAATGTTTTAAAGTTTCGATGACAATTCATGCCTTAATCATGACTCATGCATGCTAAAAACAGCAATGATGACCTCAGACATGACCTTTGTACCTTGATTTAACCCTAACTAACTCGAATGACATCCACCCTAACTCTTCTAATCATGGACTGACACCTTGCATCGGTTTTGACAAGATAGACAGAAAAACCGTTTTTCGTAGCGTAGCTAGTTCATTTTCTGATAGTTTCTCTACAAAGCTATTAGGCAGTTTCGTAGCGAAAACTGCCTTTTTACAGTGTAAAACACTATGAAAAGAGGAAAAAAAAGCTAAAGTGACCTTTTTGAATTCAAAATCTTGGGAAATTAAATATGTCAGCAAATGATGACTGATGGGACATGATATGACTTGAATGGAGGTGGGTTTGAACCTTAGAATAGGTTAATATGAAAAATTTTAAATTTTCCTAATGAACTCTATGACCATACCTTTGACAAATGAACTCTATGACCATGTCAAATAATGTTTCACTTTTCTTGAGTGATAAAAATCAAAATCGTTCTTAACCATCAATCTTAATACATTCATTCTGAATTTAGATGCATTCAAAAAAAAATTAAAAGGGCGCAAAAATACACAGACAACTGACAAAATTCCCAACTTCCATACATATTAATAGCAGCAATGCTCTATTACATTGTATCAAGAGCACTACATCTCGCAGCATTCATAGACTTGCATGCAGAATTAAAATACAGAGACAACACATAAACAATTGTTACATTCGAGATCTAGAAACTATAGAACTCCAAAGATACATCTCTATTGGATTTCCTTGGTCGATCTGAACCTGACGACACTGTCTAAACTCATTTCTCATTGTCTTTTATCTTATTTTATAGTTGCACTCGCTTGATTTTTTATGTCACTCGCTTGATCCTGGTTTTCCAATACCTAGGGCCAATACCTTGGCTCTTCTTTGACTGTACCAAAATCGGTCCCTATTTCTTCGGAACGTTCACTTGGTTTCCGCTATGCGATTTCCAAAATACACCCGCTGTCGTTTTAATTTTTTTGGTACTCTGCTTCCAACAGTTTCATCCAAAATGTCCTTCGCGACTGTTATGCCTTAAAAAATGAAGGACCCAACACAGTTCAAATGTCCAAATCTAGAATGTCATAAAAGACTTGATGAAAGTGTACCTTCATCATAGTGAGAATTGTATGAAATGTTATGTGCATGAGCATAGGTTCCTTGCAGCTTCAGTAGTCTTTCTTCTTCTATCCCAGTTATGAAAAGTGAGTGATATGTTGTCTTTCTGACCTCAACATTGCCATCAAACATATGAATGGATTTTCCTTGTTGGTGGATGTGGACCAAAGACAATAATTTTCTCCTCAACTCTAGGAGGTATAGAACATCATGCAAAAAAAAAATTGGAACACCACGCAGTTTGAGCTTGATGGTGCGAAGTCTTGATGGCTTGATTTTTGACTTGTCTGCAAAGTAGACTACTCCATCAACATTGTTTGTGAATTATTCAAAGAAATATCTTCTGAAATTCATGTGGCAAGTTGCTCATAAATCAAGAAACCAAGCATATTTCCATGAAGCAAGTGAAGCATTAAATAAGTCTTCAGTTACTCCAATGTTGCAATGTGCCACAACATAATGAGTGGACTCGGGTGCTTTTCCTTTCCCTTTACCAAGTTGTTTACCTTTTTATTCATTTCTTTCTTACTTGATTATGTCCCAAGGAAGCTTACAAGTGGAAGCATCATGTCCATTTCTGTTACACCGTATGCAATGAAGATTAGACCTTTCTCCTTGGAAATGTCTACCCCCCTGCTTCTAACACTCTTCCTTCCTCTTCCTCTTCAACCACCTATTCCTCTAGAATAATCTTGTCACTGATTCTTCTCTTTCTATTCAAGGCACACAACTTCTTTAGAAGGCCGAGGAGTTGTATTCTTCCCAAAATCCTTCTCTCTTTCTGTTAGGCTATAAATATAGGATTCACAATTTTTGAATTGACTTTGATAGTCTTGTAAATATGTACATACCTTGCTTTCTGCAAGTTGTTTTCCCATATTTTGAAAATAATAAATAATAAAAAATGAAAAAGAGGGTAAAAATTCCTAAAAGAAAGATCAAAGGACTTATAAAAATGTAGACCCCAAAAGAAAAAAGAGATAAAAGTAAGACCTGAAAGTGAGCAAGTCCAAATGCCACTACTTTTATTTTTATTGCAAGAATAATGATTATGTGCAGAGTGTCAATAAATGCCATAATCCATGATCAGTTAAACAATTTAATCTTAACTTTTCATGCTTTAAATTTCATGTTTTAGATAGAGAATAAAGATTTGTCAAACATTTTAAACTTGACAAATCAGTAGATAGGTAGAGAAGAATGAGGATCTCAACAGTTTAATCTGAGCCCTTGGATGAAATAACGTAGATCTAGATAGTTTTATGCTTTGAAAGAAAAATGTTTTAATGTTGCAAGCCTAAATGCACCTACAAAATGAAGAAAAAATGTTAGAAATAAAGTTGGGTAGGTAGAAATCAGTTAAGCAATCATGTAATAAAGCATCATCGGGAAAAATCACTAATTTCCCCTCCCCTTCAAGTATTCAGTGTTCTAAACTATCAGTCAAAAAGGCTCAGAGCATTTCTCTGACTTTTGTTGGAACCGGACCCAAGGCTCGATGACTGGTTAGTTAAAAAATATTGATTTCATACCTTAAACCCACATTTATCAGCATTTACCCTTCATTCATACATCAAAACCCCTTTTTCCTAAGTAAAGACACATTCTTACTTAGTAAAATTGAAAACCCTAAAATAATTAGTTTCCCTTCAAAATCATTCATAAAACCCTCAAAATTACATTTATCCTAAGTATTAGTGAACTAATATAAAAGATGAGCAATGCTTTATTTTTTACACTTTACTTACAGATAATATGTGTTTTATTTCCATTTCACTACCCTTTTTCATATTAACTTTTAACCTATTTTTATTAAATCCCTAAAAATACCCTCTTGTATGTTATTAAAACCCTTATATTTAAATTAACCCCCCAAAACCCTTTATTTTACATTTAAACCAAAGTTTATTATCCCCATGTGCGCAAATAAACCCCACCCTACAAACCCCTTGGTATAAACCTGTCTCTATTTAAATAATCTTGCCCCCTATAGTTTTTACAAATGCCAAAATGTTTGAAAAAACTATATATTATAACAGTGCCCGCATATGTATTATTGAAACATTTTTTTAAATGTTTTAATTTAAATGCATGCTATATCTATCCCTCCGCTATACCATAAAACTAAGGTTTAAATGTATTTCAAACGTTTATTTCTATAAAGTTTGACCCATTCGCGCATATGCAAATATCTCGACCCCGTTCTCTTTTAAAACTCAAATCTAATAGCGGACATCCGATATCGCTTAAAAAACTTGTGCAGTCACCTCCATGCCAAAGTTGCGCGAAATGAGTGGTTTCCCAATTCTCTCTCTCCTCCACGTGCCCTTCAATCACTGGATTGCGTGGTTTTAAGCCGAAACCACTTACCACCGCAACTCCGCACGATAACCATTATGGTTTTAATCCGATTGAACTTCGAAACTGCTCCTCCCGCTTGATGCGACCTGCATTCAATGCCATATTAATACAACCAATCTGTTTAATAAACCTTTAGAAATGCATTCATTTCGTACACCCTCTTGTGCATTTAACCCACTTTACTGCCTTTCCCGACTGTAAAAAAACCATTTTAAAGCCTCTTTTATGCTATTTTCATGCCTGAAACCTCCAAGATTTACCCAGTAAATCATTGAAGATTGTTGAGGAGTTGCACCTTGCTCTAGGAAATCTACAGAAGCCATAAGAAATCTTCTGATGCCTCAGAAACCCTGTTTCAAGACCTAATACCTGCAAAAAAGGTATTCTTCAATAAATTAACCTTCTCGTCATAAAAAAGAGTTATTTCTATCAATATTGAACCTTGTGAAGCCTATTTGTCTACAGAAAGACCTTAATTGCCTTCAAAGAGTGTATTTGATGTAGAAACCCTGATGAAACCACAGTTTCAAATACTTTAACCTGTTTTAATTAAATTTGAAGAAATTTAAACTTTTTCAGACCTTTTGAAACCCTTTGAAAGATTCAAACTCTTTTACCAATGCCCAGAATCCCGAATTGTTACACTCAATTACTCAGTGCCAACAAAGTTAAATCTCCAAAGTCAAAATTCATTTCACAGGTCTTCCCAATTCATTAAAGCCATTATCCCTTCTTTCAGACCTCTGTTTCATTAACAAATTTTTTTATTTTTGCAGGTTATTCTCAGAATATGAAATTGGGCCAATAGTTTCAATACTCGTTGACAAAATTGTTTGCTCCAAATTCTCATATTTTGATTCAAAAGCCTCATTCAACAAACAGTTTGTATACAAAGAAAGAATAAAATGAAGTCAGAGAGAGATTAGAAATGTGAAATTACACAATGAATGGTAAAATTAAAGTAATAATTCACAGTGACAGTGAAAACAGAACAATCAAAGAGCATCAAAGTTAAAGTGTATCAGATGAAAGTCAGAGTGAAGGTTAAAACAAAGTTATAGAGCAGTCAAGGTAAAAAATTAAAAGTAAAAAAAGAGGTAGTAATGGTTAAATAGAGATGAAAATACTTTCACCAAAAATAAAATTTATAAGTAAAAGAAAAACAGTTAAAATAACAAAAAGGTTAAAAAATGAAAACAGAGCAAGAAGGGACATTTTTGCAGAAATTTCTTGTTTAAGTCATAGTTTTGCAGAACATATTGTGTCTAATCCAAGATTAATTTTGAAAAACTGAAGGAGGTTTATGTTCCTAAGATGTCCATCTACAAAAACCTCTCTCACGTTTCTAACAACCATTATTTATTTGGAAATATTAAACAATATTTGAAAACACTTTTTATAGAAAATTCTTGTTAAGTCATCATTTTGAAGAAAATATTGTGGCAAATAAGAAATACATATTACAAAAATGAAGGATTTTTTTGTTCCTAAGCGACCCATCTACAAAAACCTATCTCACTTTTTGCACAGGTGTTACAGAATGAGAGATACGTGCACATATGTATAGCCTATTTTTCAAAATATGGAAAAATATGTTTTACACAGCTTTGTACAGAGCCTATTGTGAACCTATGGAGACAAATTTTAGGGAACTGAGAGAGTTTTATCTCAACAACATATTTATATACAATAACCTCTTTCACTTTTTACATATCTATTTCGGATTGATAAATAGAAAGGTATCATTGGACCCCAAGTTTGCAGAATTGTTGGAGCAGAATGCACAAAGAAAGGAGACAGTTGGTGACTTGGATGCCTCATCATCAACTAAGAGTTGAGATCAAATTCGAATTCTCCTCTTTTTCATCACCTATCCATAAAAAAAGGTTCCAAATAGATGCATTAGTTTTTAGTGTCCTTTACTTAAGTTCTATTTATGTAAAATAGTTGGAGATATTTGTAAACCAATCTTGATATTTTTTCAAGATATTCTAGTTCAGAATTTGTATAAATACTTCACTCTTTGAATTATTTTGGTGGAATAAAGTTGTTGGGATTGTTATATTCATTTATTCGTGTACTTTAAAGCTTTTGCGTGTCAAAAATTCGAGTAGCAGGTTGGATCAAAGCAAATTAGCATCATACTTCAAGATTCCTGTGATGAGCTATTAAGAGTGAAGTATTTTCTTCACTTGTCATTGTTTCTTTTCTCTGTTACATGCATCCATTTATGTTTATGCTAAATCTGAATGTATAACTAGGAGTATTACTACAGGATATGTTAATAGCACCCTATTTTTAACTAGTTATCATTTATATGTTTTCCTCTGATTTCTAGTGTAGGGAATTCTTAATTGATCCCTCTCTCGTTTGACCTCTCCTACTACTTCACTTTTCCAGATTTAAAGATTCTTAAGTGCCCTTTATCCGGATCATGCCACCTCACAAAAACAACTTTCCAAGATCTCCAAGGGTTATCTATCTTGCCCTGAAGACATTTGACCTTTTTGCCCTTGATCCTAGTCCTATTTGCTTGATTTTGACTCCATAGCCCAATGGACAAATAGATTTCCCACTATCCATCCTTTCAAGTGATTTTTCGCACCAAACTTATCAAAACAAAACCAAATTTGCACTTTCATAACTATCCTAATATTCACAAATTAAAACAAAGTTAAACTTTAAATAGAGAGCCCTCTCTAAACCCTAGGAAGGCTAGATCCTAGAGTTTTAAGTAGGTTTGTGGTTACCTCGGTGAGTTCTTTCTTGAACCTAAAGAAATTACTGAGTGATAACACTTTCAACAAACTTTTCTCAAGTTATTCAAAGGAAATATCCTTAATTTTGTCACTTGCTTTCTGTTAAGGTCCTATAATAATAGGAAACATAATTTTGAATTGACTATGATTAGTCTTGTAATATTGTACATAATTTTGCTTCCTGCAAAGTGTTTTCCCTTATTAAAATAAAAAATGTAAAGAGGGTGAAGTCCTAAAAGAAAAATCAAAGGACTAATAAAAGAAAAATATTAAAAAGGAATATAAGATATGAACCCCACTAAAAAAAGATAAAAAATAGATTCTAAAAGTGATGCAAATTCAAATGCTACTACTTTTTACTTTACTTTGCAAGATAAGATTGTGTGCAGCGTGTCAAAAATGCCACAATCCATGATGGTCAAAAAGCTTAATCTTGACTCATTCATGCATTTAAATTTCATGCTGATAGTTAGAGAATAAATATCTAGCCAAACTGTTTAATCTTGGCAGATTAGTAGTTAGGTGGAGAATAAAATGAGCTAATAATTTTAATCTGAGCCATTGGAAGTAATAAGGTCAGAAGTATATTATTTTGCTTATAAAATAAAATAAAAGGGTCAGCAACCTCAAATTCACCCAAATAAATGAAGAAAAATGTTAGGGTAAATGATGGGTAGGCAGAAGCAGTTTTCACAAGGCATGGAGAGCAGCAATTGGTAATTTCGTATCACTAATATCCCAAAATCCCCTTCCTCTTGTTTAAAACCCTAATGCCATTCTTAAAAGGAATTTTCCTTTGTAAAATATTCATTTCCCCTCATTTTAACTTTTCCCCTTCCTAAAAACCCCTTTTCCTTAGTTAAAAACCATATGTCCATTGAAAAAGTAATTTCTCCTTACTAACTTCCCTTTTCATTAAAAGCACCCCAATACCCACTTATCCAAAGTTTTTATTTTAATATATCGCGTCCCACTATGAAAACTCCCTCCATGATATTAGTTTAAACATTAATTCTTAGTGTATTTTACTACATCCTGCATTATATTTATCTAACCCTCCATTATATATTAACTCCCACAATATAACATGCATACATTATTAACTCTTGCACATATTTACTCCTGCATACATATTTCATTAAACCCTATGTATTATATGCTAAACCATCCCACTAACAGTTTAACCTAACCCTGCATATTAACCCGCTACCCATTATAAATAATCTCGGGTCCCATTTTCCTCTACCCCATTGATTATACATCAAACCCCTTTATATTATAGTTCTGGACCCCACATACATACCATGTTATGTTAACCCGCCTATTGTATATTCCTAACCTTTTCAAATATATTACAACACCCATCGCATAACTTATCCCTGGGCCCCGCCTCCAAAATCCCAGACTCACCCTCCCATTCACCCATCCGTCAGATCTTCATTTCTCAAAATTGATGACCAATAGAATCTATCGCATTCCCGATTTCCCAATCTTTAACATCAGTAAGGGGTTACGAAATAAGTTTTTTTGCAGCCCCACTCCTTTTCTACATGGCAACACAACATCTCATCGCATCCTCCAATTCAAAACCATATAGCATATTTTCATCATGCAAAAACCGTGGGGCTTTTTTCCGCCCGTTACTACGATACTACCCTCATTTGAAAGTTTAACCTCGCACCGAAAGATTAACCATTGTTGTTACACCATTATTTGGTCATCTAACCTGTTACTATTCGATGGACCTAAGTACACCATGTAAGACCAATTTTACCCTAAGTAAAATTGCTTTCACTATGAAAAATAACCTAGTAAACCACCTTTATTAAGTTGTTTATGGTCTAAACAGGAAACTCCATGAGGAAATATTAAATATATCTACATTTGTTTGATTTTCCTCAAGGAATAATTAGTTAAACAACAATTTAATTAATATTCATGGTCATATTTAACCCAAAACAGGAAAATTAATTAGATAAATCGTTATTTATCTTATTATTTTCTAGGAATAATTATTTAAACCTTATTTAAATAATATTCCTTGTTAAATTTGAATAAATCATTATTTATTTGATTATTACTCAACCACATCCTTAAAATAATAAATAAATCATTTATTTATTTATTATTTACAAATAAAGGGATTTGACCCAAGTCAAATTCTTTTTCCCTCCAACAAATATAATAAAATATTCCATAAAAGCTAGATCTTGATTTGGTTAATAATATTTTAATTATGCACCAATATCTAGAATAACTCAATATTTTGTTATAAATAGAAGGGTTTTTCCATTCATTCACTACCTTTTGTTGCCTAAATATCACTCTGGATCTATACTTTTGGTCTGACTTTGATCCACCATCATTGTCATATTTTTCTATCTTTTTGATTGTGAGCTCCCTTTGAGTTCCATTTTTGTCTGGGTTGTCTACACCATCAAGAGAGAGGGGTTTTAGATCTGAAGTGTTGAGGACTTACAAGAACCCATCCCATTGAGGAGAACTAGTAACATCCTTCTATGTTTTCCTCCCAGGTGCCATTAATACAAAATTCATTCAACATATTCTTGTCTTGTCTATTGGATGCATGGAGCAACTCTTGTTTTTATTTACTGTTTAATGTCTTTTAAATGCAAAGATCTAGATTTTTGCAGCATTTATCTTGGTCACCTAATTGAAAATCTAAAGATATTGGCAGCCATCTTTGCTATTAGGGTTGTTTGTTATGCACGGCTAAAGTGAGTCTTTTTCGTACACTTGTGATTAAGATTCATACTAACAACTGGCGACTCCACATGGGTTTACAAGTACTACCGCTGTCATTTTTCAGATCCTTGCATATCCAGCTGCTTCAAACCCTAGGATTTCTCTTCAGCTTCTTATTTTTCTTTTCTTGATGTTTTCTTTAACCTATAAAACCCTAAAACATTAAAAATTCTAACTTTTGTGTGTTTTCGGACCTATTTCGCAGGTGACAAACATCAGCTGCAGCTAAGATGACACATTCTGCTGAAACCTACTCTCGAGAGTGCCGGAAGTGCAGGTCACACTTTTTGGGCCAAAACTTATGACCTGAACCTCCAGGGTGCAGAAAAATGGCCTAAACCTGCGACCTCTGCATAAATCAGGTCAGAAACTGCGATCTGGACTTTTTGTGGGAGTTTTTCTAAAAAAATTCTGGGTTTTTCTGGGCCTCTGTTTAGGGTTTTCTGACATTCGTCTCCGCCCGTTTTGGACCTATACTTATTATGTTTTACTCATCTAAGTGGGAACCTAGCCCTCTAGGGCTTCAGTACCCTCCACATTTTGTGGAAGAGTTTTAGCTACTACAGGTTGTCTGAAATTTTTAGAGTGTTCAGCCATTTTTTAGATCTGAAACCTTACCTTCAGAGCCACTTTAGATTGGCTATTTATCCATCCAAACACCTCCTTTTATTTTTTTTTTGGTTTTCCTTTAGGGTCCCCTCCGCTTCCCTCCAGGTTATATCCTTTCGCCACCTCATATACAACAATTTTTCCTCTGATTTTTCGTTGTTTGTCTGCACCTATTTCCAGCAGATCTGACCTTCAGATACCTATCCCTCCCGACCTTATATTTAGTGGCTATTTTGGTGTGTTTTGACTATATTTTTTCCCACCTATAGACTACTTGTTGAGAGGCCCGCCTCCTTGGGTTTAGATTATTGCATTTTTAGCTGTTTATTTTCTGTTATTTCAGTTTCATATACTATTAGCTGCAGGTTTATTTATTGTTTCACAACACACTTTTTATTTTTCTCTACAAATGTCTAGGTTTAAAAATTAAAATGTACACACTTAACACACACACCCTAAGTGAAGAAGAGCTTAGTTAACACGGCCAAACAAAGACTTTAACATTGAAATCAATTGATCATGCACCTCTTTGCCCTTATTTTGACATTGTAATCAGTTGATCATGCACCTCTTTGACCTTATTGGTCTCTCTTACCTTTGTGTTGTGTTTGCGCCGTCATCATTGCGCCACCACGGTGTTTATCTCAAAGACTTCTTGGCCTTCATCCTCAGTTTTTAGTAGGAAGACTGACTCCTCCGCGTAGGATTCGAGTTAGTCCTCCACCGAGTCCACACTCCAACTCCTTTTCTAGTTCATTGGGTTCCCCTTCTGGTTCCGCCCAAGGTTCTCCCCCTGTCACCTTCACCATGTCTGGTTCAGGACCTAACACTGGTGGTAGCCCCAGCCCTAAATCTGGGAATACTACTAGTGGGACCGCAACAAGAACTACCCTGGTTGCACCCTTGTTCCCCTATATGGTAGGCCTTAGTCTTCCTGATTTTAACCAGTTGATCAATGACCCTATATACCATGATGATAGTTGGATTTCTATGCCTACCAAGCTCCCTTATGACATCCCCAAGTTTGAAGGCCTTGCTGGAGAAGATCCTACAAATCATGTTTGATCTTTCCACATGTGGTGTAATATTCCAAAATTGGAATGGCACAGTAAGCCTGTTAAAATAACGCACTCCTGGGAGATTGATGCACAGAAATGAGTTTACAGCCCTTGGATCCCTTAGATCAGCAGATCTGGGGTCTAGATCCAAAAGGGGAGCAAAAAAAATCTAACTAGGTGTGGTAAATAGATCTCCCGCCACCTAGTCTAGCTTAAAAGCACCCTACAAGAGAGGCTGAAGCTATGCACAACAAACTGCTTCAGAAATAACACAGTCTTGGAGAGCATGGGTAGGAGGCCATCAAATGAGATCAACTTATGAATCTACAGCAGCAAATTAGAATTACAATGATGCTCTTACACTATACAGTAGAATACAAGAGGCAATAGAGCAAGAAATCTTCAGACATGTATAAACTGCAAAATGGCTTAACGGCGTTATTTTATGGAGTTGAAGCAGCTGAAAATTACATCTCGAATATAGGATAGATCTGTGGAAAAAACAACAGATCCATTTCAGATCTGTAAACTAGAGAGGCATTATTACAAGATCCCTTTGGGGTTTTGACCAAAACATGCAATACAAAGAGTAGATTTGAGTCTTAAGTTGCAGATCTACAATATTATTTAGAAATTTCTGAAGATGACTTTACATTGAAAGATATTAGATCTAAATAGAACATGGATCAGCAAGCTAATCCATGGATCACCAAAGTGAAAGGCAAAGCCCAGCACCAGAGATCTCTCATCAAAATTGGGGTCAAAACACCCTGCAAAACCTCTACTGAAAATAACTCAGTCCCTCAAGGGAAACTGCATTGTAGATTGAATAAAATAGATGGCCTGATGCCAAGACAAAAATCTAAAGCTCAAATAGTGGATGCACTCTTCCAGGAGGTTAAAAGACACACTCACTAAGAAGAGGCTCCAATACAAGCTAGATCTAAACAGATCAACAGTTCCACTTGTTGTAGCCTACAAAAGCAAACAAACCCTCACTGGATCTGCTTTGCAGTTGGAAGTAGAGCTTGGCCAAAAGTCTGATAGTAGATCAAATCAGCAAAAACTCTTCCAAGAATCCTCAATGGAAGAGGTGAAATCACTACATAGGAACTCCAAGTGCTAAGCAACACAATTCTCCACTAAACAGCAAAGAATGGTATTTGTCTAAATAGAAAAGATACTTAGAAATATAGATGATCAACAAACTTGTCTTGCTACCTTCCCCTTCCTTTTATAAGCTGAAAGCCTTTGCAAACCCTAAACCACCTTGATGAGTTAGCTCCTTTCACATGAGGGGCCTCCTTCTAGAATTGCGCTGTCCCTTCATGAGGTACATTGAATCTAGACAGCGTTGTAGATTTGGTCAAGGTTGACCCACTCTCACAGCTCAAAACCCTTTCACACCTGCAAGTGATTTATTTACATGGCTTTGATTTATCCTTGTTCATATGGGCATTGATTTATTCATTATTTTCAAAAAATTTACATGTCCTCCTTTATTCATTTATTCATGCAACAGAAAGTAAAGCAAAATTGCATATTCCTCTTAGCTCAGGCTAAGTAGGAATATTACATGTGGTGTTCATCTAACTCCATTACCGATGACTATGTTTGTCTTGGGTTGTTCCAACGTACACTTATTGGTGAAGCTTCTAAATGGTATGTTGACCAGGCCTCATCCTCTCATACCACCTTTGCGACTCTTGCCTGGGATTTTCTGTCTTATTTCTAGCTTCCCCTTTGTTATGACACTAGTATCAAAATTTTGACTTCTTTCCGTCAATCGTCTGTGACCCGCCTATCCGATCATGTCCAAGAATGTCAGAGAAGAAAGAGCCTATGTCAATCCCCTACCTTCGAAGACTGTGTCTACATGGACTGGTTCCTTAGATCTCTCTTACCCGCTATCGGCAACGATGTCGCATCACATTTCCCTCAAACCGAAGAAGCCGCTATCCAAATTGCGTTAAAATGTGACCTAATCTACTCTTAGTCGGGTTATGTTTATATCGTTCTACCTGATCTTCCTAGACCCAGTGGTTCCAACGCACCAGGGGCATCTCATACCGCTGACGGTATCGTTGGAGCTCACTTTCATCCATACACTCAGCCTCCCATGGGCTATGGTTTTCCTCAAGGGGGGGGGGGGCAGTACCTCCTGCACTTTTCCCCCTCCAGGATACAGCATGCCTCCTCCTTTTTCCCAACCTCCTTATTATCCATATCCGCAGCCTAGTGCTCCAGCTCCTCCAGCATTAGCACCTCCCCCTCCCTTGCCTTCTCAACCCCCATAACAGCAGCCACCGCCCCCTCAGGGGCAGGTGTATGCACAACAAGATGCGACTAATCCTCTTCCCTCCAAAAAGAAGAGCAAAGGCACTAAAAATCAATCTGCTCTCGGTAATCCTGGACCTAATCCCTAAAATAATGCACCTAACACTACTAACCAGCAACAGGGCACTCAGCCCAAGCAGGACAGGCATGTTCGCACGAACAAGCCTTGTTCTTGTTGTGGTGTTTATGGCCATTACATGCACGATTGTCCTCTTTTACCACATATGAATCAGATGTGGGAGTCTTAAGCAACATTGCGAGGACAGCAAGCCTCCCCTTCCATCCCTCCCAGTGATGCGCCTATTCAGCCGGTTGTGTTTACTAATCCTTTCCCTCAGCAAGGATTCATGGCAACCCAACCTCCTGAAGATCAGGTGGCCACTCAACCTCCTCCATATGGTACCTCCGATTACCAGATTCTCATGATGAATTCTGACCAACCTATAACCTTAGACCTCAACCTTCAAACTCAGTCCGGTCAATACAACAAGCCTCCCACTGTGTCTATCCTCGATCCACCTTCTTTGGATTCTACAGAGCCTCTTTCGAAAACTAATGGTCCTTTGCAGATCCCTTGGCCTAAGGTAAAGGTTCACACCAAGATCCCTAAGGGACCACTACGCCGAAATGCTGCTTCTGGAAAAATTTTCCATTCGTATAGTATAGTAGATGATTTGGCGCAATCTCATGTTGCTATTTCAACGCTGGAACTCCTCCAATCATGCCCTTCACAATGAAAATATCTACTATCTTCCATGGGAGCTATAGATCCTTCTGATGATCGCTTGATTGTCTTCGATGTTGACTAGTTAGAACATCCTCTCCCTGCTTCCGTCGCCTTCCAAATCCCATTCAAGATCTGGAATGCCAACATTTCCTGGTGTATCATTGATGAGGGGGCATCCACCTGTGTGATGTCTGCTTCTGTTTGGAAGCAACTCAGATCACCTGAGTTGGCTCCTTCCATGATCACTCTCCAAGCGTGGGATGGCCATGCCTCCCAGCCCATTGGCCTATTCCACAATTGTCCTATTACTATTGCGGGCAAGACTATTTGCATTGACGTAGAAGTCATTGACACCCCCTTAGATTACAACATTCTATTGGGTTGTAGCTACACCTATGAGATGTCTGTTATACCATATGCGGTTCACCGCAAGATGTACTTTCACCATAATGGAATATAGTCACCATTGACCAGTTGACATATAACGAACCGAAGTCTCAGACCTCCCCTGATTCCATCATCTCTTCGATGGCCAATAAGAAAACCATCGATCCATTGACCAGTGTCTCACCCGGAGTTTACAAAGACTCCTCTTTTCTTGTTACATTCTCTGGTCTTCCTCCTCCTGTATCTTACCCCAGCTCATCGAATGTTTGCATGATGAAGTCACCTCGGGCTTCCCTCAAGCGGCTCGCTTCATCTATTCGGCAGCCTCGCCCTCCACAGCCTACTCCTAAACCTTTGATTCAGCCTTCTGGACCCCCTCCTCCTGGCCCTTCACCTACAGTTGGTGTCCATGAGCCTTTCTACCCTCCTGGAATGGTTCCTCCAGGCCTTAACCATCTTGGAGCTATCCTGCCTAGCCATTACCCCTCTGGTCAGATACCATTACTAGCTCCCCCTCCTGGAGTGTACATGGTACCTGTCATGGCTACCCTCTCTCTTCCTAACCTGAACCTGGGGTTTCTCGTCTGGTACCTCGAGGCCCCAGCTGCTACCCCACCTAGTCAACCCAAAATTTATCTTGCTTTGACCCCAGTTCAACCGGTCCCTATGACTTCTCCCACTGCTACAATGCCTCAGCCACCTCAACAGGAACCTCCTCTTGTTGCAACCACTTCGAGTAAGAATGGAAAAGCTCACGAGAAGGCACCTAAAGACAAGGTTGCCCCGACAAACCATGCTCCTCCTTTGCCTCCTGTTGTACTATACAACAACCCTCCCTTTTTCTTAAAATTTTAGAAATAAAATTCATTTAGAAATAGGGTCCCTTTCTTTTTCTTATAGAAATAAAATTCATTGTTTTGGAAAAATTCATATTGTTACTAAACAGATTCAACATTCAAAAACTTATGATCCGATCTAATATACAAGGCCTTATCATAAAAAAACAAGTCAAGTTTAAAAGTTCAATCGCAATCGGAGAATCAGAGATAACCTTTAAAAGAAATTTCATATGCCTATTTCAAATCCTTCGATGCGATTATTTCGATCGGAAATTTTCAAATCGCTAAGAGTTTAAAACGGTTATTTATAAACTTCCGATGCGATGCGGTCAATCGCAATCGATTAATCGGGATAGTCTTTAAGAAACTCTTTACGCTTAATTGAAATTCCCCGATCCGACGTGCGTTTTACAATAAACGTTTTCAAAAGAAAAATCAAACATTTGTTCAAAGTCTTATATGGTAGACCCCACCATTAGAGATCGGAAAAATTTGCAATCGCAATCGATTAATCGGGATAAACGTATTGTGATTTTCATGTGCCATTCGAAAACTTTCAATGCGATTCATTTATTGCATACGAAAAGTTCAGAATGAGTGAATATTTTAATATTTCACAAGCGCCAAATCTCTATTGGTACGAGGGCATTCAATAACGAATCAAATGAATATGGTTAATGATTTGGTTTTAAATATGTGAGTGTGACCCAAAGGAGCATTTACGCAATATACGAAACAAATAAATGAAAACCATAAGTTCATAAAACATTCCGTTTGAGTTGCTTGTTTATCACGACTGAGAGTTTATTGTCTTGCAGAGCCAAAGAACATCAAGCTCTTTCATTCACAGACAAAGGGAAGCGGTAGCAAACGCAGAAATGTCAAAGAGAGGGAGAAGAAACAAGACTGCTCTGCCAGTGAAGTTTGTCGAAACTCCTACGGTCTCAAAAGAAAAGCCCATAAAACTAAAACTATTCACAGATACATCATGCCAGGGGCTTGGGAAAATGACATGGGACGCAGTCTACAACCTATTGGAAAGAGAAGACCCCAAGGTCACAGTGGAGAAGGCATCAGTTCCAGACGAAGATAGCTCAGATTCCGACTCAGAGATCACTAAAAAAACACTTGCAAATTCGTTTTTGCATCGAATTGCAGCCAGAGCGAGCATCATGCCTTATTATGATGTAGTTCGATGGGTTATTGACAGTGTAAAGATACAAAATAGAATGTTTGTTTCAGCATCTGGAGTGCCTTTTGGCTCGTTTAAAGCAGAAGATCTGAAAGCAATGTATCATCTTCCAGACCCGCAGAAGGTGTATAACAAGGAATTTATCAAAGATTTTGCTGATAATAACAAAGTACAATCTGACCCTATCAAAGATTGGAGGAAAAATCCAGAGAAACACCGAAATGAAGCATCCAGTATGTATTCTGTAGATTCCCTTCTGCCTCCATATTGCTATGCAGCTGCCATGATGTGTAGGTTATTTGGCAATGATAATTCAGCTAGGTTTTCTATACAAATGGTCCCATTAATCCTAGCTGTTGTGAATTCCGACATTATGGATTGGGATGTTATTCTTTCTGATAGAATGGCCAATAGGATACTTGAATATAGACAGGAAAAAACCACTGGAAATTCCACTCCCTTTTTCTTTTGTGCCTATATTCTTGATGCTCTTTGTTTCAATTCTGAGTTTCCCTTATTTGGATGGAAATGGACTCCCAAAGAACCTGTCCCAATTCATATTTATCATAAACTGCTTTGGAAGGTTCATTTCCAAGATAATGTATATAGAATTTGTCATGGTTTCCTCATCCCTGTTTTCCAAACCATTTTTAATCGCTTTCCTCCTATATTTTCTGATAAAGCTAAGGCCGACCTGTCTGCAATTGGAGATTGGTTTGGGGAGGAAAAATTTACATACATCAGGGTTTTTGGTAGTATTGTGGAGCCGCATGTTCTTCCGCTTTTTGTTCCAGACAAACTTCTTGCTCAAGAAATTTCCTATCAATTGACAGTTGAAGGAATATCTAGGTCTTTGAATAACAGTAAGAAGAGAATGTGGCCTCAATTTCCACTCAATTGTGGTCAGTTCACTCTAAATGATTTCAAGCATGCAGAAAAAGAAGTCTCCAAGATAAGAGGTTGTAAATTTGCAACCATTCCTGGAAGACAATATGATCCAAAAACGATAGCATTTGATGTCACTGCTTCAGTTTCAATTGCTCGTTTTGAGCATGAACCAGATCTGTTCGATGATTTGTTTGTTTCATTAGATAATTTTCCTCGAATTTTTGACTTGGCCAAGTCTAAATTTCAACAGGAAGAAATAAATAAATTTCTCTTATTTAGAAGCCAGAGATTGTTGAGAGTTCCTCTGGACCAGCTGAGAACTCAAATCCAAAAGTCAGAGACAGAAGGTACATTCAGCCAAACGCCAGTAGAAACATCTACCGGCAAAATCATTACACAATCGGCTGTCAACCAGCCAACTGTACATACTCAAAAAGTGGTCACTATTGACAAACCTGATGTCCCAAAGGGAAATACTGATGATAAATCCGGTCCAAATACTGGTCAGAAGTCTACTGCTCAAATGACAGAGAAATGCACAAGTATTAATGAGGATGTGCATAATCAAAAGGATGGATCGGATGACAAAAGCACTGAGCAGAACATAGATACAGAAAAAGGAAAAGAAACAACTAAGGAGATTATGGTTTCTACTAATCTTGAGGTTTCTCCTCAATTATTAAAACAATATGATCAATTTGCTCAACAGCTTGGATTGCAGGATAAAGATGAAGAACAAATAGAGCAGGATGTTGAAATCATTCCTGAACATCCTACAGGGCATATTGCATTAAAAGTTGAGGAGATCCCTCCTTTGGATGTATTTTACAGCCCTAAACATAAGGCTGTTGTTAAAAGACAAAGAAAGAGAAGAAAGACAGAACAGGACATATTTTCTACTCCATCAGAGGAATTTATGAATATTGTTTATAAAAACAATGAAGTGAATCCATTCGAAGACCTCACAAAATTGTCCCAGTATACAGGAGCTTATAGTGCTGCAACAGTGGATAAAGTTGTAGAAGTTTCTCAACTGATAACTCAGAAAGATCTCCACATAGCTTCACTGGAAGAGCAAGCTAAGGAAAATCAGCAACAAATTAGCCAATTGCAACAGCAACTACAAGATCAGACACTCAGGTCCAAAGAATTGGAAAAACAGCTTGCTGAAGAAAAGAAGAAAGTTGATGAAAAACTCTTAGGAAAACAAAAACAGCTAAATGAAGAAATTTCTAAGTTACAAAGTCTGTTACAAAATGAGAAAAATGCAAAAATGATTCAAGAAAAGGAATTTCAAGCAACTTTGGATAAGTTTAAAGATTACCCAAAGTTAAATGAATTCAAATCAGAAGCCCTTGAGGCTAATAAACTATTGACTCAACAATTAATTGAATTTTGCTCGAAGCTATCACAGGCAGAACCTTTTTGTGATATTACTTCATCTTTGATCCAAAATGTCATAACTCTTAGACAAGAAATAGATGATGCCGATGAAAAGATTTCCGAATTTCTCAACTGGCAGGACACAGAAAAGGGAAAAGAAGCAAATCTTCCTAAGATAGAGGAAAAACACAAAGAAATCTTGTTTACAGAATGGGAACATCAAATAATGAAAGCTGAGAGAGCAATATCAAGGGCCAGAAGTATGATGAATAATATCACGCAATTCATAAATGACAGCTTATACTCAATCAATCTCATTTCAGACTGTGTTCCTGGCAGTTTGCCAAAAGTGAAAGAAACTGAAAACAGGTGGAGAGAAGAAATGGAAAAGAAAAGTCAACAAATCAGAAAACTTCAAACAATATTCTGGGACAGTATGTGGACTCATTTGATCAAACCAAACAATCAACAGACGGCTATCAAATTCCTATCAAACGCTGTCGATTGTTTAATTCCAGAATTTTCCGATGCCACCTATGCTGGACAGTTGCATTCTGAGATGAGTCATCCACCGAGACTCCGAGATATGTTGAACATTTGCAACTTGGCTTCATCAAGCGAGAGAGAAAAACAATGAATCAGTTTCAATCAAGATAGCCTTTCAGTTTTAATTTGATAGATTGTAGCAGTAGTATTAGGAGTTTGTTATGTAATTTCTTATTTAAATCCCTCTCATGCATTTAGAGAAGGATCGGAAATTGTAATATTTTTGGGATTTGGAGCTAACATTTCTGTACTTCATTCCTTATTATATTTATATGAAAGATCACATATGGTGATTTTTGTGCTCAAATTATCTTTGAAGTGTTGCATTTCTGTGCCTTTGGATTTAATTTTACATCAGAGTTACTAGATCAGAGTATCACATTTCATTTGACAGTCTTCAAGATGAATGAGGTATTTCTATCTGTTCACTGTTGATTCTCTCTGTTATATGATATTCGTTTGAAAAATTTGCTATCATTTATATATTTGGTTTTCATAACATTTCCTTTTTATATTATCATTTCTGAGTATAATTGGAATGTTATCATTTATAAGCATATATGAATGGTATATAATGATGAATGCAATATGTTAATATAACTCTGTTTAATTTCTTAAACAGAGTTATCTTTATTCGTTTCTGCACATTTCAATTTAATTAATAATACATTTTCATGGTTATTATTAGATTGAAACAATCTTAAGTTGTATTCACATATAGTTACCCGGGTTAAGATTAGAATTTCTTTATCAATATTTAGCTTAGATTAGATAGTTTTATTTCGGTTAATTTAGTCCTATTTTCACCCATCCAATTCAATCCATTTAGTTATAAGGAAACTGGTCCTTTAAATCCAGTCGGAGCCACCATCCCAAACGGAAAAGGAGCTGTCTTAAGGTCCCGACCGGGTGGTTTTCCCCAATGTTTGAAGCAGAGATTTTCTAGGCTTCAACACCTCCAAAGCATACACCTTTGTGTGCTTTGTGTGATGTTGTTGTTCATGCCACCCATAATTGTCCTGAATTGCCTCATCTTAAGCCCATGGTTAACGAATCATTTTTGGAGTCAAATATCCCAAAGGTATATGTCACTATACCTCATCAGTCCCGAAACTCAAGTATTTTCGCAAAAATCACCCCTGTGCTTTGTGTGATTTCCATGGCCACTATACTTACCTCTGTCCCTGCCTCAAGGACTTCCACACCTCTCTAGAAGCAGTTTTCCAATTCGAGGCCAAGCACAACGAGTCCACCGCTTCCTTATTTGCGTTTTTTTCTTTAGTAGAACCAGAGGACACATTGTTGTGAAACCGGCTCCAAAAATAGAAGAAAAGAGATATTAACGCCTTAGAAATGAGCCACTTTGAGGGGGCAACCTCCAATACATTACATGAATGAAAAATTCTTGGATGATACAAATTACAAAACCTCCTTTCTATATATAGGAGTGCATGGGGCCACAATGTAATCCTAGCCGACCTAACAATAATAATTTAAGGGCACAATAATAACAATATGAGGGTTACAAGGGTAAAATAATAACAATAAGGGGGTTACACTAACAAAAATAAGGGACTATACTACTAATATAGGGACCTAACATTCCCCTCTCCTTCAAAAAGTGTTGTCCTCAACGCTTGAGTAGCTCTAGGTGCTTCTGTATAAAATTCTCATCCTCCCATGTAGAATCTTCAGTGGGTAAGTTCTTCCACTTGATGAGATACTCTGAAATTGATTGATTTCTGCACTATGTAGTTCTTGTTTCTGTGACTGCTTCAGGTTCCAATATGATTTTTCCTTCCTCATCAAGTTCTGGAAATATTGTTTGAACTGGAATATTTTCACCTATAACCTTCTTTAAGCATGAAACATGGAAAACTAGATGCACTTGTGAAGAAGTAGGAAGCTTTAATTTGTATGCCATAGTACCAATATTTTGCAACACCTTGTAAGGACCATATTAATTTGGCGATAATTTATTATCCTTCTTAGCTTGCTTGAGGGACATTCGTTTGTATGGTTGTATCCGTAAAAATACCCAATCTCCTACATCAAAACTTCTCTCGCTGCGATGTTGATCTGCCTGTTGTTTCATTTGATTTTGTGCCATATTCAAGTTATCCTTTAAGAGTTGCAGAACTTCTTGTTGATGCTCGATGTGATCTTCCACTGCTTGAACCTTCAAATTTTCTCTAAAGATGATGTGATGGATGGTGGATGATATCCATAAAGTGCCATAAATGGGGTCATTTTTACTGCAGTATGGAAGGAAGTGTTATATCACCATTCAACGAGAGGTAACCACTTGACCCATTGTGTTTGTTTATCAGATGAAAAACAATGAAGATATCCTTCCAAACATTTATTTACTATCTCAGTTTAACCATCAGATTGAGGATGATAAGATGAGCTATGAGCTAATTGAGTACCCAAACAAGAAAATAACTTTGTCCAAACATTTCTAGTAAAAATGGGATATATGTCGCTCACAATAACCCTTGGGTTTCCATGTAGCTTTTGAATTGTGTCCATAAATGTAGTAGCAACTGTACTTGCTTTAAATGGATGAGATAATGCACAAAAGTGTGCATACTTAGTAAGTCTATAACATACCACTATGATGACACTCTTTCCTTCGGAATTTGGCAAACCTGTGATAAAATCCATTGAAATATCCTCCCAACGTTGACTTGGAATGGATAAAGGTTTTTTGGAATTGCTGGCAAACCAAATATTCCGCCACAAAATTTTGAATATCAGATTTAAGGCCATCCCAAAAAAAAACTTGCTTCACCCTGTGGTAAGTTTTTAAAAATCCTGAGTGTCCTCCTAAAGGAGAAGTGTGCAATTCCAAAAGAATATTTTGTTTTAGTTGGGAATTCTTACAAAGATATAAGTGAACTTTGTACCATAAGGAATCATTTTTCCAACTAAATGTATCAATTGTACTAGGATCTTGCTACAACTTTTGAGTGAGTGTCAACACTTCTTCGTCCTTCTTCCATTCATCCCTTGCTTCGGTTATCCAATCTGGTTGGATAATAGAAATGGCACAAAGCAATGCTTCCACCTCTTCATTATTTCTTGAGAGTGCATCTACAACAACATTTAGCTTCCCTTTTTTGTAGATTATTTCAACGTCATAACCCAACATCTTTGTGACCCATTTTTTCTGCTCTTCTGAAGATAGTCTTTGTTCCAAAAATTGTTTAAGATTATCATGATCATTTTTTACCTTCAAGTATCTTCCCATTAGGTAAGTTCGCCATTTCTTTAATGCATGTAGTATTGCTAACATTTCCTTCTCATAAATAGCTTTCTCAGAATAATTTTCCTGACAACTTTCAAACGCAATGGGTCTTCCTTCTTGCATTAAAACATCACCAATTCCATTTCGAGGCATCACATTCCACAATAAAGGTTTTTGTGAAGTCTGGCGTAGCTAAGACAGGCGCTAGGCACATTGCCTCTTTAAGATGTTCAAAAGCCTTAGTTGCTTCAGAGTCCATGAAAATGCATCTTTCTTCAATAATGTTGTTAGAGGTGCTGCTATTCTCCCATAATTCTTAACAAACTTGCGATAATACCCTGTTAACCCGAGAAATCCTCGCAACTGATTTATGGTTGTGGGGACTTTCCATTCCTTAATGGATTTAATTTTGTTAGGGTCTACCTTAACACCCTCATGAGACACAATATGACCCAGATATTCCACCTCTTGTACTCCAAAGAAACATTTGATGTTTTTGCATATAATCATTTCTCCTCCAATAGTTTGAGCACCCTATCAACATGTTGAACATGATCCTTCCAAGACCTGTTGTAGATTAGTATGTCATCAAAAAATACTAGCACAAATTTTCTAAGGAAGGTTTTGAAAATGGAATTAATCAACCCTTGAAATTTAGAAGGTGCATTGGTAAGGCCAAAAGGCATCACCAAAAATTCATAATGAACCTCATGAGTTCGAAATGTTTTTTTTGGAATATCTTCAGTCTTCATTCTAATTTGATGATATCCTGAACAAAGATCGAACTTGGTAAAATAAATTTCTCCATGTAATTCATCCAATAATTCATCAATCACGAGAATGGGAAATTTATCTTTAATAGTGAGCTTATTGAGCTCTATAAATTCGACACATGCGCCATGGTCCCATCCTTCTGCGGTACCAACATACCAATACTACAGAGCAGAGGAAAGAACTTTGACTAGGTTGAATTATACCAGCCTCTATCATTTCTGAAATCATACGTTCAATTTCGCTCTTTTGGACATAAGGATATCTATAAGGCCTGATGTTTGGAGGAACACTTCCTGGAATCAAATGAATAGCATGATCATGATCACAAATAGGTGGGAGTTGTTTGCCCCTTATAAATTTCTTGAAGATCAAGCAAGGGGCTAGGTTGTTCTGTAAGCCTGCAAGAAATGCATTTCCCTTGAAAACACATCATCCTTGCAGCCTTTGGTATTTCCCTACCTTGTAACTATTTCCCTCTGCTGATTTAAGTCCATAAGCCTTGTTGATAAATAATTATGCTCCAAAAGGCTTTATTTCGCCCCTTGTATCCTTGCATTTTCCCCCCATTCTATCCTTTTTCCCCTTCTTCTAAATCCCCTGGTGTTCCCCTTTTCCATCCCAGGAATCCCCTCTAAAAATCCCTACACCCTTTTTTTTCCCAAATTTCCCATCTATCTCCCTATCGTTACCCTCCTCAGGCCTTGAAAAGCATTAAAATGGGTTAAAAACCCACTTTCCGACCTTATAATAGGCCTAAGCCCCCTTTCCGCTAGCCCCTCAGCCTTTCTTCCATGAGACCCGGGCGTTGAAGCCAAACACTGGTCCGAAAGGCGCTTACCCCTGCGAAGGAACTTCTCTATCCATAGGTCAAACCTTTGGTGCCTCCGTAGATGACTCCTCGGGCTGTGGGAAGACTCAAACGAGTAGTTGTGATTCATTGCGGGGGGACGCACCAAGTTCTCCTGTCCGTACCCTTTGGTCACCCGCATGTCGTCATCTCCCGGACTCCCGATCGCGCCATCACCGTCCATTTACACGCAGATCCAACGGTTCGGAGTTTATCCACCCGTGTGGACCCCGCGCACTGTTCATAAACCCGGCGGTTTCTATCGTACCACTTTCGAGCGATTGGCAGTATTTCCTCATCAGCCAGCGATTCCATACACCTCTCGACATGTGGCTCCTGTACGATTGCAAAACCTCTTTCCCATCGTGCGTTATTGTTCGGTACAGGAGACGCAGCGATATTTCCATCAGTCGTCTGATCCGCGCTCGCCGCATTTGATGATCATTGCTCAACGAAGCTGCGCGGGATTTAACTCATGGTCTCCGTACCCCTGGCCCACCATTCACTACCATCCGCCATGTTTCCCACCGTTGATCTCCTCTTAGATCCGACGTTCCAGAATCGTCTTCCCGCTGTTGACTCTTCCGTCGCCAACCGGTCCTACCACGTCACCTCCACGTGTCCCACCGTAAATTCGCCCTCTCGTTTCATATATTTGTTCATAGGTCGGGTTTATTAAGGTTTTCATTTATTTTGCCTCCGCACCACCTCCCGACTGTAATCCATATCGTTTTCACCACCCTATGGGTCTTCCACAATGTTTTCGCCATCTAACCAGTCTACGTAGTCAGTCTAGCCACCCCCATTGCATCCACCACATCCATTGTTTTCTTAACATGTTTTCGTATTTTACAGGGTTTCAAAGAGGTGGAAAACCGCCATGGTCAACATGTACTTCTTTAATGGCATGTTGCGTAAACAGAGAGTTGGATTTGGAAGTTGGTACTACAAGGAAATGTCAAGAAAGGTGGCAGCAGTATAAATTCCATCAAAGGACAAAGTTTGAAACTTCGCAAACCCTATCCGGTGCCATCAAAGCTCAGATCTTGCAGAATCGAGGCATTTATGGAGCAGTGGGAAAAAACCATCTTATGATCAAGGATTTCAGCGCTCAGTAGTGAAGGTTTTGAGCTTTAATACAGCAGTTTAGAGACCAAGCACCAAGTCAATGATCCCATAGATCATGCCAAAGGTATAGCACGTAGAAATCAATGCATATCAGGGGTTTATATAGCAGCAGAATGTTTTCCTCCTTAAAGGACAGAGCGCCCATACAGTGTTCAATCTATGCCGTGTTCTAGAGAGATTTCCTACCCTGAAATAGCCCCAGTACTATCAGAGCATTTATTTCATCAGTATGGAAGACCTCTTCATTATTCATTCATCCTTTGTTTATTCACCAATAGCATCACACAGTATTGTAGACAGAATTACATCAGATTCATTTAATAATAGCCTGAAAGCTGAAGAAGATCATTCATGCACCCTTGCCATTAATGTTTCTCTTCTGAATGTGTTATCTAAGAAATGATTTCAGTTGATTTAACCAGTGCAGTGGATGTTATTGCCTGCTCTCTAATGTATGAATTAAATTAATTTAGTTCTTAGATGTTTCTTGTTACAAATTTAGTTGGAAGATTTGGGAACACTGGGGATTAGAGTTAGCCCTGTCCACTAAGATCCTTGTGCAACCTGTTGGTCTGTAATGTTGTGCCTTGAAATCTGCGTTACCTCCTCCCTCTTTTCCACATCACACAATCATTTCAAAGATCCTATGTTTCGGATGACTAGCCCAATTGAAAGCTTGCCTATTGAGTAGTAAGCAAATCCTTTCCTGACTCCATTGCCCAATGTTTTTGAATATTTCCTGGAATATTTCACCTCTGCCTTATCCCTCTTTTCTCATTATTGTCTTACACTAAATCCTTCTTTCCTGATAACCAGCAACCAAACAAACAATCAGACAAACAAACCCCGTGCCTATAACTAGCTTAACATCTTAAACTTTGAGCTTCATAGACATAAACCTTTGCTCAGCTAGAGAGATTCCTCTCTGGACCCAGGAGGGCTAGATCCTGAGGTCTAAAAGTGGTTCTGATGTTGTATCATCTTTTGGTCTTGCCAATCTGGCCAAAACATGGGAACCCCAACATAATGGTGACTCCACTAGGGAATATTTTGAGTGCATTTCACCTTAAACATCTTTAGGCATTCAAAATACCTACAATCTCTGGTTAGGTTGGCAGTTAAACACTCCTATTCTCACATCAACCTATACACCATTTGTTATGTTTTCCCATACTCTTGGACAGAGTCTGGAAAGGGCCAGGTAGCCTCCGGATCTCACACTCTTTCAGAGGTGACATATCTGGTAAATGCCCTCCCAGTTAATCTCTGGTTAGAGTTTGTTGTGTTGGAAGATATCCTCAAAAAGGGACATCTCAAGAGCACTGTGGTGGACAGTGTACCCTCCAAAAAAACATCCTAAACCCTCCACCTGGCGACTCCAATGTTCCATAAACGTTTTAAAGACTCCACTGGTGATCAGTAGGCCTGCTGATTATCTTGGTTCACATTAGACTCCACTGGAATACCAGCCTCCATAACAACATCAACCACAGTAGAAGTAACAAGTAGGGTTAAGATGCTTGGTCAGTAAACAACACTCTGGCTTCTAGAACCATTCATACAAGAGCTTACCCTAACCCAGACCCACCTGAAATAGTTGACAATCCTGAGAGCATCCTCAAAGGAGCTCCTACACCTAAAAGGTCAACTTTTTCCAGTCACATCTATAGAGCTAATTCTGCACCAGAAGATCTTACAGCTCTATCACACTTTCACCTTGACCTAGACCTACCTAACGGCTTATCTAGAACTAGGTCATTTAGTAGCTTAGACCAGCCAGACCCTGAGCTTCCTGATTCACCACAGCAAGGTGGTAGACACCTTGGGAATAGAAAGACCCCTCCATCTACACCTCCTGATTTACATTTCATACAAAACTTGGGGCTCAGTCACCCTAGGTCTGCTCATCAGTCCTCTGCTGGTCATAATATCCCTGTCATCCATATACCTGCTGCCCAAGCCCCTTTATCCCATCAAAACATCATCATGGTAGCCTGGTATGCACCTCTGGTTTTACCTTAGCCTCTAGTACCCTTGCAGAATGATTATCAGTCTAAGATTCCACACTTCACTGCAAAGGATTCCATCACAGCCCAACAACATGTAGATAAAATGGAAGATTCTTTTGACTACATGCAAATTGATGATGATACCGTCAAAATGGGATCATTCACCCAAAGCTTAGGGGGTAATGTGAAGAAATGGTTTAAAGGCCTACCCCCAAATAGCATCAACGATCTTCTAGCTTTATATCAAACCTTCATAAACAAATGGGAAACTAGGGTAAACCCTCGCCAACTCCTGGCAGAATACATGACCCTCAAAAGAAACATAGGAGAGAGTGTTCACGATTACACAACAAGGTTCAACAACATTTATAATTCCCTCCCTCCGTATATGAAACCTCCACAAGGCATGGCCCTAGAAAAATACCCTGAAGGTTTTGATGTTGACATGGTCTATGAGCTTAGAGATAAGGAATACAACACACTGGAGGACATGAAGAAAGGAGCAATGAACATAGAGGCAAATCTGATTGAAAAAAGAGCAAGAGTGAAATCTGAGAGAAGGGTAACATACAGAGATGACAATGTAGCTTCCACATCTGACCAAAATTATGATAAATTGTCTAAAAATGTGGAAAGGTTATAGCAAATGATGGAAAGGATGGTTGTCACAGTTAGCAATTAGAACAAAAACCAGAACCAAAACTTTAGAAGAAACAATAACACTCCCAACAGACAAAGAGAATCAGACCAGCAAGTTATTCCCCCATTCCAAGAGAATTTTCTTGATGAAGATGAGGGAATCATAGAAGAGTCTGAGGGGAACACAATAAAAATGTTTGAAATGGAAGAGTCAATTCATAACTGTTATTCAGAAGAAGACCAGCCTTCACCCTCTGGTTGGGAGGAGGAATGGTTGGAATCTGAAGATTACAGGTTAGGGTTCGAGAATGCCATGATGCAGGTCAAAGAACAATATGAACTCAGGAGTAAAAAGAGCCAGGAAACTACCAAACCAAAAGCTTCTGAGGCCACCATCAAGAATAAACTTGAGAAAACTTCTAAATCAACTATTGAAACCAACAAATCAGCAGCTGAGAGTTCTGGAAAGAATAGAGAAAAAGACAACCAAAACATTAATGCACAAGGTAAACCAGCTAGCAGCACTAGCACTGCAGTTAGTGCTCCTGATAAAACTGTCACAAACACTGTACATAATGAGAATCAGCCCACTGATTCAGCCACTAAGGCAGTGGAAAATCAAACGGAGATGAGCATTCCCAAGAGTCATTCCACTTTCAATTTGGAAAGTGAGATTGCAAGAATTAAAATCTCTGTCCCACTTTCTGAGCTGGCCACTCAGGATGTATATAAAGGCTAGATTTTGAAGGCTTTGAACCTTAGTGAGAATGGTGACTCTGTCAATTTGAATGATGATCAGCCTACCCTCCTGTTTGGGCCTAAGATAGAGGGGAAGTTTCAGGAGGGGGTAGTTCCACCTTTCTATATCAGTCTCAACATACATGACAAGATCCTGCACAATGCAATGCATGATTTTGGAGCATCTCACAACCTAATGCCTAAGGTAGTTATGGAAAGACTAGGTCTATAGATAACCAGACCCTACAAAGATTTATACTCTTTCGACTCTAGCAGAGTAAAATGCCTAGGCCTGATCAAAGACTTGTGTGTGAGCTTAACTCAAATCCCAGCTAAATGCATGGTCATGGATGTTGTGGTGGCAGATGTGCCGCCCAAGCATGGCATGTTGTTATCAAGATCATTGAGAGCCAAGCTGCAGGGTACAATGTAGATGGATGGATCATATGCCACGATCCCAATCTTTGGCCAACTTAGAAAACTGTATAGAGAGGCACAGATCAAATTCCTAGTCAGTAGCCCCGAAAAGCCAGAAAATTCACCTGTTTATTCTGTACATACAGACCCTGACTCCTTCATCTTTTGTAATGATGAATCCTTAGAAGGGTCAGAGTCCCAAAACAGAGATACAAACGGAGAGGCAGAAGTTGTTGATTTTAACATAATGCTACTCTGGATTTAGAGGACAACGAAGAAGAAAACCACAATGAAACCTGTAGGATATACGGTGGAAACCTAACTCCGAATGAACAAGAAACAGAGCGTAAACAGCCACCTGGCCAGATCCATGAAACTCATACATTTCACGAGGAACAAGGTGATCCTCAGCCTAGTAAAGACCCTATAGAGCAATCTAATGGTGAACCCAGCCATAGGAAAAGAGTGATAACGAAAATGAAAATGAACCCCTGTGGGTGATGAACTTCGATGGGTCCTACACAAGAAGAACTGCTGGGGCAGGAGTGTGGATACATAACACAGAGAATGATTATGCAGAGAGTCATGCCTACAACCTGCACTTCAAATGTACAAACAATGTTGCAGAATACGAGGCCCTTATCCCAGGTCTGAACCTGCTGAGAAAATTAGGAGCCCGTAAGATAGCCGTGCAGGGATATTCTGAGCTGGTGATAAAACAGGTAAATGGGGAATACACAGTGAAACATCCTAGACTGAGAGCATATAGGAATGACACTATGGATTTGCTGAAAACGTTCGTTGAATACAAATTAGTGTTCGTTCCTAGGGGTCAAAATGTCATTGAAAACGGATTAGCCTACCTGGCCAGTTCCTACCCCAAGACTCCCAGTGACCAACAGATCATCATTCAAACCAAATTCAAACCTGTTGTGCCAGAAAACGAAAAAAATTGGCAGGTTTTTGAAGGTGATAAGCAGATTGAGGATTTCCTGGTAGGCATAAACGAGTTTGAGTTTACTGATTCAGGCCCTAAATCTGACAGCAGCTGCCTAAGTGAAGAATCCTCAAATGAGGAAGAAACACCCTGTAATATAGAAATAAACTCTTTAGATGAACAGTCTGGAAATCTGGACGAAAAATGTGAAAATGCAGATAGTGAAGAGGTAGAGGTGCTGCAGGAAAAAGATAAGAATATACCCAGAGGCCTGGCACCCTTAGAGGACCTCTTTGACTTTGATGATGTGGCAAAAAACCCCACTATAGAACATGCACACTCTGATGTGGAAGAATGCAACATAGGCACTGAAGATAATCCCAAAATGATTAAACTGGCTAAGTCTTTACCTGCAGACATGAAGAACAAATACATTGACCTTTTCAAGGAATTCATTGATGTGTTTTCATGGAGCTATGAGGACTTAAAGGCCTATGACACAAATATCATACAGCATAAGATACCCCTAAAAGAAAATCAAAAGCCCTTTAGGCAAAAACTTCGCAGAATCAATCCTAAACAACTTCCTGCAGTAGAAAAGGATATTAAGAAAATGTATGAAGCAGGTATAATTGTGCCGGTGAGGTTCTCTAATTGGGTATCAAACTTAGTGGTTGTGAGGAAGAAAACAGGAGAAATCAGATTGTGCATAGACTTCAGGAATCTTAATAGAGCCTCACTCAAGGACAATTACCCTTTGCCTAAAATGGAACATATCCTTCAGAAGGTAGTCGGCTCTAAAAGGATCTCCCTACTAGATGGTTTTTCAGGTTATAACCAAGTCTTAGTGATCCCAGAAGACCAACTCAAAACAGCTTTTACCACTCCATGGGGTACCTTCATGTATGTGAAGATGCCTTTTGGATTGATGAACGCTGGAGCCACCTTCCAAAGAGATATGGACATAGAATTTTCAGATTAGATAGGGCACTTCATTGTTATCTACTTAGATGACATAATAGTCTTTTCCAAGACCGAAGAAGAACACCTGAAACATCTGAGAAAAGTATTTGAAAAATGCAAAAGGTTTGGTCTATCCCTGAATCCTAAAAAAACTGTTTTTGGACTACAGGAGGGTAAACTCCTTGGCCACATTATATCTGAGAAGGGGATTAGGATAGACCCACAACGATTTGAGGGAATACTACAGATCACACACCCCAGAAACATCAAGGAATTACAGTCTTTCATTGGGAAGATTAACTTCCTTAGGAGGTTTAAACCAAATCTGGCTGAACAACTTAGGAACATGACTAACATGTTGAAGAAAGGTGCAGGGGTTAAATGGACTGTGGGAGCTAAACAATATTTTGAATCAGTGAAACTTGCACTTACCCAAGCTCCCATCCTAATCAACCCAGATTTCTCCAAATATTTCCTGATCTTTTCATTCACCTCTGAGCATATAGTGGCTGCAGTCTTGCTGCAGAAAAACACAGAGGGAATGGAACAGCCAATTGCCTTCTTTAGCAAAGCACTCAGAGATGCACCCTTGAAATACAACATCATGGAGAAATAGGCCTATGCTCTAATTAAGGCCTTGAAAGACTTCAGGGTGTACATATTTCATTCTCACACCGTGGCTTATGTGCCCAACATCATAGTCAAAGATATATTGTCCCAAGACCCAGATGGGAAAAGGGGCAAATGGATAGTTGTGATCTTAGAGTATGACCTTGAGATAAAACCCACCAAACTGATTTAAGGTCAAGGCTTAGCTAAATTAATGGCTGAATCAAACCTACAAGCCCTAGACGTTAACATGATAAAAACCTTAGATGATCAACAAGAATTGCCTGACCCCACTATTGAGAAAAACTTTCAGAGCTCTCCTTGGTATTCTGACATTTTGTATGTGCTTACACACCTCAATGCCCCTCCTGAACTATCAAAGACCAAGGCCAGATTCTTAAAGCTAAAAGCCAAAAATTACTGATCTTGGATGAAAACTTATACTAGAAGAATCCCAATGGCATATTGCTTAAATGTTTGCCTAAAAATGAGGCAGAGAGGGTTAAACAATAATTCCATGCTAGAGAATGTGGAGGCCACCTGAGTTGGAAAGCCACTGCAAACAAAATAATCAGAGCTGGTTACTATTGGCCCACACTCTTCAATGATGTTCATAAAATGATAGTTTCCTTCCACAAATGTCAGATCTTTGAAGGAAAAATAAAACTCCTCCCTTTACCCCTACAACCCATCACTGTTGAAGGTCCCTTTCTGCAATGGGACCTAGATTTCATAGGGGAAATTCACCCTGCTTCTTCTGCTCAACACAAATGGATCCTAACAGCCACAGATTATTTCACTAAGTGGATAGAGGTCGTGCCCACTAGGAATGCCACAGATTTAGTCATCATTAGTTTCCTAGAAAGTCACATCCTCTCTCGGTTTGGCTGCCCAAGGAAAATAATCACTGACACTGCTACTGCTTTCAGATCCAAAAAGATGGTTGATTTTTGTCATAGGTACCAAATAGCACTTGGTCATTCAACTGCCTATTACCCTCAAGGTAATGGATTAGCTGAATCATCAAACAAGAACCTGGTGATCATCATCAAAAAGTTGTTGGAAGAGAACAAAAAATCATGGCATAACAAGCTAGTACATGCTTTGTGGGCTGACAGGCTTACAAAAAAGAAGTCCATTGGCATGTCACCATTTCATCTTGTCTATGGAACAGAAGCAGTATTTCCTACCAGCCTTGGGATACCAGTGATCAAGCTGGTCCAGGAGATCCAAATAGAAGAAGACAGCATGGTGAGGAGAATAAATCAGACAATCCACCTCCAGCAAACAAGGGAGGAGGTCTACAACAGAGAAGTGAAGGTTCAGGAAAATATAAAGAAATTATTTGACAAGAGGACCAAAGCTGTTGATTTCAAAGTTGGAGATAAGGTTCTGAAGTGGGATTCGAGAAGAGAGGATAAAGGAAAGCACAGCAAATTTGACAGTTTGTGGCAAGGCCCATACCTCATCCAGGCCACTGTGGGTCCCAATGCTTTCTTCTTACAAGAATTAGATGGCACTGAGCTGTTTGGGGGTCCTGTCAATGGCAGGATGCTCAAACATTACTTTTGCTAATTTACAATTTCCAGTTTCCATTTCCATTGTACATACCATTGTAGTTTTTATTTTCAAGAAAAGAGAAAAACATTTCAAAAAACAGAGGAAAGGGAGAGGTTCAAACATGCTTAAAACATGAACCTCTTATGTGCAAAATATTGGCTCTAATAAGCTCAAAACCTGAGCCAAAGAAAGTAAAGGCAGTTGGTCCTAACATGCTCAAAATCTAGACCAGCAAAGAAAAATAAGAATCAGCTCTAACATGCTCAAAACCAGAGCTGAAATAAAGAAAAGGAAGTGACTCTAACATGCTCAAAACTTGAGTCACAAAAAGGAAATAAAGATACTACAAGTTCCAGATCTCAAGCCTTCACGTTTTTGTCCATGTGCAACTGTCTTTATGTTTTGGACCCACAGCAAGTCAGACATTCTAATCCTGGCTTGACTGTTTTCAATTTCCTGTCTTAGAATGTAGAAAAGAAATCTGTTGGACAGTTTAATCCCAGCAGATATTAGATTAGGTAGAGAAACATATGAGGCCAACAGTATAATCTGGTCTCATGGAGCAATAAGGGTAGAATTAGAATAGTTTTATTTTCTGTTATAAAAATAAATGATGTAAAGGTTCTGCTAGTTCAAATGCACACTTGAAGAAAAAATGCTCGGATGGTAGGATGGGTAGGTAGTTTGTTGGAGAAAGTTTTCTGCTGATGTAATTTTTGCCTATTGTGGTAGCTGTCAAAGGAAGAAAGGGATGTGCCAAGTAGCAGGCCAATGGCCTACACCAAAGATCTTCTCTCTGAATTCTTGACTCCTTCAAGAAGAAGCCATCCCCATGTGGAGCCACTGTTAGCCCCTTATAAATTTCTTGACGAGCAAGCAAGGGGCTAGCTTGTTCTGTAAACCTGCAAGGAATGCATTTCACGTGAAAACACAACATCCTTGTAGCCTTTGGTAGTTCCCTGCCTTGTAATTGTTTCCCTCTGCTGATTTAAGTCAATAAGCCTTGCTAATAAAGAATTATGCTCCAAAAGGATCTATTTTTCCCCTTGTATCCCTGCATTTTTCCCCCATTCTATCCTTTTTCCCCTTCTTCTAAATCCCTTGGTGTTCCCCTTTTCCATCCCAGGAATCCCCTCTAAAAATACCTACACCCTTTGTTTTCCCAAATTTCCCCTCTATCTCCCTATCGTTACCCTCCTCGGGCCTTGAAAAGCATTAAAATGGGTTAAAAACCCACTTTCCGACCTTATAATAAGCCTAAGCCCCCTTTCCGCTAGCCCCTGAGCCTTTCTTCCACGAGAACCGGGCGCTGAAGCCGAGCGCGGGTCCGAAAGGCGCTTACCCCTGCGGAGGCACTTCTCTATCCATAGGTCAAACCTTTGGTGCCTCCGCAGTTGACTCCTCGGGCTATGGGAAGACTCAAACGAGTGGCTGTGATTCATTGCGGGGGGACACACCAAGTTATCTTGTCCATACCCTTTGGTCCCCCGCATGCCGTCATCTCTCGAACTTCCGATCGGGCCATCATCATCCATTTACAAGCAGATCCAACGGTTCGGAGTTTATCCACCCTGTGGACCCCGCGCACTGTTCATAAACCCGGTGGTTTCTATCGCACCGCTTTTGGGCGATTGGCGGTATTTCCTCATCGGCCAACGATTCCATACACCTCTCGACACGTGGCTCCTGTACGATTTCAAAACCGCTTTCCCATCGCGCGTTATTGTTCGGTACAGGATGCGCAACGATATTTCCGTCAGCCTTCCGATCTGCCCTCGCCACATCCGACGATCATCGCTCAACGAAGCTGCGCGGGTTTTAACTCATGGTCTCCGTACCCCTGGGCCACCGTTCACTTCCCTCCGCCGTGTTTCCCACTGTCGATCTCCTCTCAGATCTGACGATCCAGAATCGTCTTCCTGCTGTTGACTCTTCCGTCACCAACCGGTCCCGCCACGTCACCTTCACGTGTCCCACCATACAGTCGCCCTCCCGTTTCATATATTTGTTCATAAGTCAGGTTTATTAAGGTTTTCATTTATTTTTCCTCCACACCACCTCTCGACTGTAATCCATATCGTTTTCAGCACACTATGGGTCTTCCACGATGTTTTCGCCATCTAACCAGTCTGCATAGTCATTCTAGCCACCCCCGTTGCGTCCACCACCTCCATTGCTTTCTTAACATGTTTTCGTATTTTGCATGGTTTCAAAGAGGTGGAAAACCGCCATGGTGAACATGTACTTCATTAATGGCGTGTTGCGTAGACAGAGAGTTGGATTTGGACGCTGGTACTACAAGGAAATTTCAAGAAAGGTGGCAGCAGTATAAATTCCGTCAAAGGACAAAGTTTGAAACTTCGCAAACCCTATCCGGCGCCATCAAAGCTCAGATCTTGCAGAATCGAGGCATTTATGGAGCAGTGGGAAAAAACCAGCTTATGATCAAGGATTTCAGTGCTCAGTAGTGAAGGTTTTGAGCTTTAATACAACAGTTTAGAGACCAAGCACCAGGTCAATGATACCATAGATCATGCCAAAGGTACAACACGTAGAAATCAATGCATATCAGGGGTTTATATAGCAACAGAATTTTTTCCTAATTAAAGGACAGAGCGCCCATGCAGTGTTCAATCTATGTCGTGTTCTGGAGAGATTTCCTACCCTGAAACAGCCCCAGTACTATCAGAGCATTTATTTCATCAGTATGGCAGACCTCTTCATTATTCATTCATCCTTTGTTTATTCACCAATAGCATCACACAGTACTGTAGACAGAATTACATTAGAGTCATTTCATAATAGCCTGAAAGTTGAAGAAGATCATTCATGCACCCAAAGAACATCAGAGATTAATGCACAGGATTTATACAGAATGGGCTTCGGCCCTCTTTCTTTTCAGAAGTTTAAATACTGCATTTAGTTCTTCACCTACCTCCTCCACTTCCCTTCAGCTATAAAACTCATGAGAAAACTATTTTAAACGTTGTTGACCAGTTATCAGAGAACTGCAAGTAGTTTCTTTGAGACACAGTCTCTATGTAAAGATTGTAAGATAGGTTGAAGGAAATGTTTTCAGACTGAGTATTCAGCTATTGGCAATGTTGTACCTAATTGGTATTGTTATTTAATATGACAAACACATTTCTTTGGATCCTGATCTGAAGCAGCGGTGATGTTTTCCTATCTCTGTGTTTACATTCATTTCATTTCGTTTCTACTGGCTTGCATCAGAATATTGGCATAGGATTTACCCTTGTTAGGTACCCTATGTTTCTGCTCTCCTTGCCATTAATGTTTCTCTTCTGAATGTGTTATCTAACAAATGATTTCATTTGGTTTAACCAGTGTAGTGGATGTTATTTCCTGCTCTCTGATGTATGAATTAAATGAATTCAGTTCTTAGATGTTTCTTGTTACAAATTTAGTTGGAAGATTTGGGAACACTGGGGATTAGAGTTAGCCCTGTCCACTAGGATCCTTGTGCAACCTGTTGGTATGTAACGTTGTGCCCTGAAATCTGTGTTACCTCCTCCCTCTTTTCCACATCACACAATCATCTCGAAGATCTTAGGTTTCGGATGACTAGCCCAATTGAAAGCTTGCCTATTGAGTAGTAAGAAAATACTTTCCTGACTCCATTGCCCAATGGTTTTGAATATTTCCTGGAATATTTCACCGCTGCCTTATCCCTCTTTGCTCATTCTTGTCTTACACTGAATCCTTCTTTCCTGATAACCAGCAACCAAACAAACAATCAGACAAACAAACCCCGTGCCTATAACTAGCCTAACATCTTAAACTTTGAGCTTCATAGACATAAACCTTTGCTCAGCTAGAGAGATCCCTCTATGGACCCAGGAGGGCCAGATCCTGAGGTCTGAAAGTGGTTCTGATGTTGTCTCATCTTTTGGTCTTGCCAATCTGGCCAAAACATGGGAACCCCAACAGGAGTCCTTTGGGAGTTTCAAACACCTTGGAATGATTGTCCAAAAATTTTTGGAGATCTGCAGAAATAGATGATTTTGATGTTGGAACTTCTAGTGAGGATAATTGTGCAATTACGCCTCGTTGTTATTTCTTTAGAAGATTTTTCATGACATTAGAGCTTATTATCCTTCCCAGCTTCCCTGTAATACCTCGTAATTTGACTTCCTTTCCTTCTGAAAAAAATTTCAAGAAAATTTCCTGAAAATTAAAAGCTACCGTCCCCAAATCTTGTAACCATTGTACTCCTAGTACAATATCAGAACCTCCCATAGGAATGGAAAGCATTGGACTATTAAATACATATTCCCCCATGTTTAGCTTGATATTATGGCATTTTCCAAAGAAATTTATAGTTACTCCATTTGCAACCATCACTTGACATTCTGGTGTTGGGTATAGGAAACAATTCAATTCCTTGGCTACCTTACAGTGAATAAAATTATGGGTACTACCTGAATCAATCAACACTATTACCTTTTTCTTCTTGATATGTCCTTCTATCTTGAGAGTTTGAGGAGTGGTAATTCCTGCCAATGCATTACACGATATGGTCAGACTCATTTATTCCTCTTCTAGGGTTGGTTCCTGGTGTATATCCTCTTCTTGTTCATTTTCTTCTTCCTCTTCACAATCTATGTAAAATAATTTCTTCTCAGCACACTTATGACCTTTAGTGTATTTTCTATCACAACTGTAGCAAAGCCCTTTTGCTCTTTTTTCTTCCAATTGTTGTGGTGTCAACCTTGTATGTTGTGGAAATCTAGGAGTAGCAACACTTCCCTCTTTATAGAAGTGAGTGGTAGGCTTCCTTGTCGCCATAATTTTACATTCAATTTTTCTTGCCAACATGAATGCCTTCTCCAATGAATTAGGTTCCAAAACGCGAACTTCATGTTGGATGTTATCCTTTAAAGTACCTATGAAGACATCAATCATGTGTTCCTTTGGAATATCAATTACCCTTATATTCAATTTTTGGAAGTCCTCAATGTGCTCCCCCATTGAACCCTTTTGTTTGAGATTTATCAATTGGCTAAAGAAGGTCTTTCTCTTTGTATCCTCATAATGTGCTATCATTTCCTCCGTAAAAATTGACCAAGTGACAATTTTCTTATGGGAACAAAGACATCGATACCATACAAATTCATTTTGTTCTAAATGTAAAGTTGCAATGCATACCTTTTGTGTGTTTTGCACATTATTGAGCTCAAAATATTACTCCATCTGTAGTATTCATGTTACAGGATCCTTTCCATCAAACTTCCTCATATCCATTTTTGGAATATGGTGGTTCTTCCCTCCAACATTAGATTTTATGAAATCATGATTAACATTTATTTTTTTCTCATCATGAGTTTCCTCTACTCTCTTTTCACCATTAGGAAACATTTCTTGTATCAACTTTGTCAAACCTTCCATTTCTGCTTTTAGATCATTCTTCATGTTTTCCATCTTAGCTTCCATGTCATCCATCTTAGATTCCATGCCATCCATCTTAACTTCCATGCCATTCTTCAAACCATCCATCTTAGATTCCACACCTTTCTTCAAACCATCCATCTTAGTTTCCACACCTTTCTTCAAGGCTTCCATGTCATTTTGTCTTGCTTTTTGCGAGAGCAAAATTTGTTGCACTAGCTCTTGTAATTTTGATATGTCATGTTTCCATTATTCATCTTCATGGGTCATAGTAGAGCCTTCTAAAGGCTTAATGGGTGTTGAATTCTTTTTAGGGGAAATTTTAGAAACCACTACTAATATCTATTCTATGCAGTAATTTACAGGGTAAGTTCCATAGATCAAGAACCAAAGGTCACCACTCACAAACAGATCACAAATCAGTACACCAGTATAATCACGTGGTTAAAACCCTCAAAGTGGGAAACAGTCCATGGCCTGAGCCAACGCGGCCACTTCAGGAAATTTATTAATATAAAAATAAAAGTTACATATGTTTCTCTCATAAACGGTTACTAGAAAAATGACCCTCCATGCTCTTTAAATAGAGATCATGGACCAATCGGGTGTTAAGCCACGGATCAAGTGTCGTTAATACCGAGGTGAGAGATAACCATTGAATCACTACAAATCATGACCGTCAGATTATAAGTTACAAATGTACATGGTAAAGAAACACACTTTACCTAACTCTACACTAGACTAAGTTATTCTTAACTATTTCTTATGTGTTGGAATATCCTAACATCCCCCCTTAAGAGCAACTTGGGATAGGATTGAAGGATTTACAAAGGTGACAAAAAAGGATCCTATTTCCTATGTGTCGAAATATCCTACCATCCCCCCTTAAGAACAAATTTGGATAGGATTGAAGGCTTTAAAAAAGTGACACAATAGGAGAAGGAAGGAGGCATTAGAGCCTATTCCCCCTTAATGACAACTTTCCTGAACTCCAAGCATGGATCAAAGTTTAGTAAACTTTGCTTCTGTGAGAGCCTTCGTAAAGATATCGGCTACTTGATCATTGGTTGGACAGTACTGCACTTCAAGAACACGATCATGAATGAGATTTCTGATGAAGTGTATGTGGAGTTCAATGTGTTTCATACGTTGATGCTGAACTGGATCTTTACATAGCTAAATGGAACTCTGATTATCACACCAAAGTGTAGTTGGATGCTGCTGATGGAGACCAAATTCAGACAGGATCCGACGAAGCCACATGGCTTCTTGCTGGCTTCAACTGCGCCACGGTACTCTGCTTCTACGGAAGAAAGAGAGATGGCACTTTGTTTCTTACAAGACCAAGTAATAGGTCTTGAACCAAGAGTGAATACATATCCTGCAGTAGACTTTCGATTATCAGGGTCACCAGCCCAATCAGAATCATTGAAACCAATCAACAATGGAGATGTTGCTGCACTGTAATGAATCCCGAACTAAACTGTACCTCGAATATATCAAAGTATTCTTTTGGCTACTTTCAAGTGACTTTCATGAGGTTGGTGCATAAACCGAACGACAAGACCAACGGCAAAGGAGAGGTCAGGATGAGTATGGGTTAGATACAGAAGTTTACCAACAAGTTGACGATATAAGGTAGCATCAACTTCAGGGGTAGTACAGTTGACTGAAAGCTTGACTCCAGACTGAAAGGGAGAAGGGGCTGGCTTACAGTCTTCCATGTGAAATTGGTGTAGAATATCACAAGCATACTTGGACTGAGTGAGGGTAATGCCTTCCTTGGATTGCAAGACTTGAAGACCAAGGAAATAATGCAAGTGTCCTAAGTCTGTCATTTCAAACTTATTTTTGAGGCTAGACTTCACATGGTTTATATGGTTTGGATCACTACCAGTAAGGATAAGATCATCAACATAAATAACAAGGATGGTGACGGACTTACCAACTTTCTTGGTGTAGACAGTGTTGTCAGAATGACACCTAGAAAAGCCATTATCTAAGATAAATCTATCCATTTTGGCATACCAAGCCCGAGGAGCTTGTTTGAGACCATAGAGAGACTTCCTAAGATGACAAACAAGGTTGGAGTCTTTTTGGATAAATCCAAGGGGTTGTTCCATGTAGATTTCTTCATGCAAATCTCCATGTAAGAAGGCGGATTTAACATCCATTTGATGGACTTCCCATTTAAAGGAGGTAGCAAGGGAAAGAACAAGGCGGATAGAATTCATTTTGGCAACAGGGGAGAAGGTTTCAGTATATTCAATGCCTTCAACGTGTGAAAATCCTTTAGTGACAAGACGAGCTTTATGTCTATCCACTTTTCCATCTGGTCCAAACTTTGTTTTGTAAACCCATCTGCATCTGACAAGTTTTCTTCCTTTTGGAAGAGGAACAAGATCCCAAGTATCGTTTGCCAATAAGGAATGATACTCTTCATTCATAGCTTCATCCCAATATGGATGATTGGAGGCTTCTTCAAAGGTTTCTGGATCAAGTTTTTCTGGAACCTGAGCCAATAAGGAAGAGGCTCTTTTGAACTAAGAACGTGTACATCGTCAATCGGTAGGGTCACCTGCAAGAGATCCTGCTGCATCCCGAGTAGAGCGGACCCATCTTGGAAGCGGTGGAGTATAAGGAACAATTTCAAGAGGTGGAGGAGGATTGTCATCCTTGCTGTCATCATCTGAACTATAAGGAATGCTATTAAAAATAGAAGAGAGAGAGAGAGGTGGCACATATGCCGAATCAGGCTTGCAGGGCAAAGGTGGCATACTTGCTGAACTAGGCTCGTAGGCCGATATATTTTCATCATATTTTACATCTCTTCTAATGATAATATTTTTGGATTTTGGTTGAATAATTCTATATCCTTTGAAATCTTCAGAATATCCAACAAAAATTCATTTTTCACTCTTAGGTTCTAAGGCTTTAGGTTTCACATCTGGAATATGGGCCCAAGCATCACTTCCAAAAACACGAAAGTGACTTACATCTTGTTTGATTGAGCTCCAAGCTTCTTCTAGAGTTATATTCTTTAAAACCTTAGTAGGAGTGTGATTTACTATGTAATTTGCATAGTTAATGGCTTCTACCCAAGAATTGAGGCCAAGTCCTTTAGATTGAAGCATACAATTAGCCATTTCTTTTAAGGTGTGATTCTTCCTTTCAGCTACACCATTTTGTTGTGGAGTATATGGAACAGTATGTTGCAATTGAATGCCATGCTCAGTGCAGAATTTGATAAAATTTTTGTTAACATATTCTCCTCCATTGTTTGATATTAACTTAAGAATTTGATGTCCAGATTGTTTCTCAACAAAGGCCTTAAAGGCAAAGAACATGTTAAAAAATTCACTCTTGATTTTTAAGAAGTATACACAAGTGCATCTGGAAAAATATTCAATGAAAGTTAAGAAGTACTTTCAACCAGAGAAAGAGGCAACAGGAAGAGGACCACATAAATCACTGTGCACAGGCTACAAAGGGGCTGAAGCATGCCAAGGGGCACGTTTGTCAAAACTATCCCGATGATGTTTTCCGAGTACACATCTAGAGAAAACACCATATCGACAAGATACCATAGGAAGGCCCGTCACCATATTTTCCTTACATAGAGTTTGAAGAGAGCGATAGTTTAAGTTACCAAATCGCTCATGCCAAAGTTTGCTCACATCATCATTATGAGCAACAAAAACGAGGGGAAGAGAGGATGACCCAAATTTGTCCAACTTATACAACCTTGTGGAATCATCTGCAATTCCAGTAGCTAAAATATGTTTAGGATCTTTGAGGTCCTTGATTACAACATCATGAGGTGAGAATTCTACTATTTTCCCTTCACCTGAATGATTTATCTGATAAACAGATAGAAGGTTGCATGACAAGTTAGGAACACATAGTACATCATTAAACTGACCATTATCTAGATGAATGGTTCCAGATCCTACAACACTAAGAGATATATCATCACCAACATAAATATGTTTGGTGTTACAATCATTTAAAGAAGAAAACATGGATTTATTTTTAGCCATGTGGTAAGAAGCTCCAGAATCAATGAGCCACTCATGAGAATGAGAAGAAGAATATACATTTAATGCATAACTAGATCTTGATGCTTGACAAACACAAGCGGAAAGTGCCATTCCTGAAGATGAAGGTGAAGAGTGCTCCAAATTGATGTTGTGCTTCTTCATTGCTGCTTCTAAGGCTTCCATCTTCTTTAAACATTTTGACTCTAAATGGCCATCACGATTGCAAAAGTTTCAATGTCTATCTGTCTTCTTTCCTTTGTTTTTATATGCCTTATCATTTTGGTGAGTTACTTTTTCAGTTTGTGGCTGAAATTGCTTAGGACCCTTGTTTGGTTTCGGACCATATGTTTTAGGATACTGCTTCTTGGGATTCTTTTGATATGATTGATGTTGGGTTGCTAAGGCTTTCTTAGAAGCATTTCCAGAAGTGATAAGACCAAGGTGTAATATTTTTTCTTGTTCTCTTATCAAAGAATCCCAAAAGGCATCAAAAGAGGGGTTCTTGTAGGCGGTTCCTGAAGAAATGATGGCTTCTCTAGTGGAATGGAAGGAAGAAACAAATACAGAGTATGTAGGGCCAAGCTTAGCAAGAATGCAATAAATGAGGCTACCATCTTCCTTTTTTATCTTACAACCTTCTAAAAGAATTTGAATGGTCTTAAATTTGGACAAAAAATATTCAATGGAGGAGAAATTATTAGGGTCCAAAGTAAGCAACTCATTTTCAATCTGGTGGGCCCTGATTTGATTTTGAATGCCAAAAACATTTTTTAGCTTTTCCAGGGCTTCGTCAGGGGTGTCAATGTCAAGGATATGAAATCGAAGATCTTGAGAAATGGACATTCCTATCAACCCTTGTGCTTGATCCTGTTTATTTTCCCATTTAGCAACTTTATCATCATCAAAAGGTTTATTTTCTTATCTTGTGGCTATTCTATAAATCCCTTTACTTCTAAGTATATCTACCATGTGAGGTAGCCATTGGAAATAATTGGTGCTGTTAAGAATAACCAGACATGCACTTTCCATATTTAAAAAAACAATGAAGCTAATAAAAGCTAAAACTAACTACTCCAATGGAAATATCTAGAAAAATTATGCCATTTCAAAAAAAACGGCTCGAAAAACGACTTCCAGATGAAGAAGTTATGCCTTTTTGAAAAAAAGAGTTGAAGATGCCGAATAGTTACGGGAATAGGATGAAGTGCGGCTTTAAAAAAAAAAATTCTGCCCCTTTGAACAAAAAATTGTTACAAAATAAGATTGAGAAGGAGACTTGAACCCAAGACCTCTATTCTCATAAACTAACCCCTCACCAAGTAAGATAGTAAAATGATCACGTTATTGTTTGAAAGGAGGAAGGGTTTTTTTTTTTTTTTTTTTTTTTTTACTCTTTGGTGTGCGTGCCTTTTCCTGCACAAAAAAACAAAAAAAAACAATGCAAATCCTAACAGAAGAAATTTATATTTTCAGTTAGCCTTACCGGCAACTATCAATTTTTTCACTAATTTTGATTTCCCGAGATCGCACAAAGACGCAAGGAAAGAGCATACATAACAAAAAAAATCCCTTTTCCTGTTTCTGATTTGCCGAGATCACATGCAGTGCATAGAAAAGAGCATACACAAAGAAGAGGGTATAGATCTGGCAAATAAATAAAACCTAAAAACCGAAAACTAAAAAAAGGGAACCGAAATAAGCAGAACTATTAACAAATATAACTGCAAAATAGATGCATTATACCTCCAGATCTAAACTGTCATAACTTGGGCAGCCTGAAACCTTTTTGCATGAAACGAAAGGTGTTCCTCATTGTAACATATGCTCTGGACACAACCGAGTAGTTCTCCAAACCCAAAAATTCTTAGAAATAGTAGATCTACAAAACGGCATTCGTATGCAGTCAAACCAGTTTCGGCTTTTAATCAACAACGGACGTGGCCCTCAAAATAGCTTTGATACCATGTAGGAATTTACAGGGTAAGTTCCATAGATTAAGAACCAAAGGTCACCGCTCACAAACAGATCACAAATCAGTACACCAGTATAATCACGTGGTTAAAACCCTCAAAGAGGGAAACAGTCCATGACCTGAGCCAACGCGGCCACTTTAGGCAATTTATTAATATAAAAATAAAATTTACATATGTTTCTCTCATAAACAGTTACTAGAAAAATGACCCTCCATGCTCTTTAAATAGAGATCATGGATCAATCGGGTGTTAAGCCACGGATCAAGTGTCGTTAATACCGAGGTGAGAGATAACCGTCGAATTATAAGTTACAAATGTACATGGTAAAGAAACACACTTTACCTAACTCTACACTAGACTAAGTTATTCTTAACATTATACAATATGCCCTTGGAATCGATTCAACTTGATTCTTCAAACAAGACTTATGCAATTCAATGAAAAAAAAAAAAAATACACACCTTTTACTTGCTTTTGAGGAGCTCGATATTGAAATTGAATTATCTCTGTGATTCCAAATCTTCAATATCTGAAATTTTTCCCTGAGGTAGCCCTCTAAATCCTCTTTTGAATGCCATAGGTCTAACCTAATTTGAACTCTTCAAGGAAAAGTTATGTCCAATCTCCCACAATGACCTAATTATGGGCTGGTTCAGTAGAGATAACTTGTAAGACTTACCGCGCGTCATTGTTTCCTCCTTCAGATCTAAAATTTATAGACAAGAAACTACAGTCCGTGTGATTATGGGCACCTTTTATAGAATATCAATCTGACACTCAGAGAGAGAGTTATGAAGTTTTTCCCACTGTCACCTCTTTGAGATGAAATTCAAGAGTCTGAAATAGTCCTAACTTTAATAGATCATATCTCCAAAAATATAGCGAACCAAGATCTAAAATTTTCACAAGACGTTCTTCATGATTTCGGCTTCACTCTGTGAAAATTTCAGTTTCTGAAACGTTCTAGAAAAATATTTATAGCAAAAATTCCGCAACGACATGTTTAGGTTAAATTCAGGAGCCTGCAAAAAGCCCTAACTTCCACAGATCATATCTCCGAAAATATTGCAAACCAAGCTCTGAAATTTTGCGAAGATGTTCCTCAGGATTTCGGCTTCGCACTCTAAAAATTTTTGCTTCTGAAACTTCATATAGAAAAATTTATAGTGAAAATTCCACGATGACCTGTTTGGAGCAGCGAAACCCAATAGAAGAAAAGAAATATCAACACCTTAGAATGAGCCACTTCGAGGGGGAAACCTCCAATACATTACATGAATGAACAATTCTTGGATGATACAAATTACAAAACCTCATTTCTATATATAGGAGTCCATGGGGCCACAATGTAATCCTAGCCGACCTAACAATAATAATTTAAGGGCACAATAATAACAATATGGGGTTACAGGGGTACAATAATAACAATAAGGGGGTTACACTAACAACAATAAGAGACTATACTAGTAATATAGGGACCTAACACACATCCACTCCCATAGACATTCCCCCTCTGGATGTCGAAATGACAGAGTCTTTGGCCACTGTCCACTACCTGTCATCATCTATGAGATCCTCGATGGAAGACCCCCCTGGGCCTTCCCCTTTTGTTTTTCCTGACCTCCCTTCAGTGATCACCTTGGGCTCAACATCGGTCAATCCTTCATATACTTGTTTTTCTATTACCCCTTGTGACGATGTGCATGAGAACCTCTCTTCTCATGATGATGAGTCAAGTAGCTTTGCGCGTCATGTGGTCTTTCTTCCACCAGTCACCCCATCTTCTATTACAATGACGAAATTATGGAAGTAGTCACCACCCTTGAATTTATCTATCCCCCCTTACATCGAACCCATGTATTCGAACCACGTACACTTTGTGGCCATTACATTGACACCCAATGTTTAGGTAAGGGGGCACCCATATTCGAGAGACCCAGAGAAGAAATTGTCCACAACTGTCCTAGTGTATCTGGTCATGTCGACTCTAGTACCATTATTCTTCCCCATTTAGAAGAACCTCTAGAGTCCCATATCACTTCAGATCACTCTAGGGATGATACCCCTCATCATTCCTTCATCTTACATCAGCAACCCAATCCCCTAGACATTGTTGTTGACCAACCTGTGGGTTTTCTAGGAGAGCACCAGTTCATTATCTCCAAATCCACTCTTTAGGATAGTGACACCATGTATTCCAGCCCATAAACTTAATTCCATTTGCTTCATATATGCAGAACCCAAAGATATTGGTAATCCTACATTCCCTTTCTCGAACTGCATAACCATAACGAAAACAAATGGCACACCACATCATAAAAATGTGTTTAGCTTCCCTCTTTCTAAATACATTTTGGCATTACCATATTATACCTGGGGGCACCTATGCCCCTCAACCATAAAAATCCCAGCTCTCAACCAGCAACAGCATTGAAACCTCCTTTCTTTGACAGGTCGCACTTTTCAGGTCATTTCCTGGGACAGGTCGCAGTTTTCTGCCCAGTACTTGCTACCCAGGTTGCAGAACAGACCCAAAAAAGTGCGACCTGGCCTATTCATGAGCTCTAGGTACCTAAACTAAACTTTCAATCCACTGAAATAAAAGAGTAGGGTTAGGATTCCTACCTACAACTGACGAATCTCGATTCCAACAGTTGGTTTGTCCCTTTCAAGCCCTTTTTCACCATTTGTTTGTTGAATTCTATGGAGAAGGAGCCTTTTCAACCCATTTTCAAGCTAAAACAATGTTGTTGACCTATTTTTAAGCCAAATTCAACCAGAATTCAAACCTTTTGATGCTAAAGCCAGTGCAGAATCATCCTGAAGCCTTATAAAGACCAGTTTGAATCCTATTTCACTGCCAGAAAGCCTCAGTTGCTTCTAGAACCCCTTTTGCATACCAAAGATTCATTTCCAGGTATTCCTAAAGAGCCAAGACCTATTCTTAAGCAAGCAAGTAACAAGTTAGTTAATTGGACCATTTGAAAAGCCTTGCAAACCATAGAAAAGCCATTGTTACTCCCAAACCCTTTCTACAGACTGTAATTATCTTCTCACGGTATTCATAAGGGCCCAAGCCTATTTCTTAAGTTAGAGAGTAATTAACTGATAAAATTAAACAAGTTAAATGGCTTCCCCAAGAATTGTGACTATAAATCCCCTACAACCTCCTGTTGTTGATGTTGAACACACCCCACTTGTAGAAAAATACTTCAAAATAAGTGACCTTGTCACTGATTTCAATCTCCTTGAGCTCCATTGTTGGAGCCATGATAAATTCATTGACCAAGCTGATGATATCTGCCTTTGGGAATCCAATTTTCCCAAGTATATCCTTCCACAGACTTTCCAATTCCTAGAGATCATCAGGCTTTTTCAAGCTAATTATCTACCCAATGAAAGAGCCCTAATAACCCACAGCAAAGAGATATTGTTCACCATTACTGCAGAATCTATAAACCAAATGCTTCAAATTCAACCACAGCCTGATGAAGCCCCTCTGTCAATAGAAATCTTTACTGAATTGTATCTGAAACTTGACTTTACTAAGAGGTTTCAGATCTTCCAAACCTTCTTGCCTTCATTAGTTGAAACCCCAAAGAGAAACCCTCCCTATATAGCCTCAATTTTCTCAGAAAGAACAAGACAGATTATCACAATGTTGTCTTGTATTCTAGGCTATTTTACAGATGAGTTTGTAGATGCTTCAATACTAGGTTTTCTGTCTATTTTCTATCCAAGACAACCTCCATCCTTCACATTTAACTTTTCTCAGTACTTATTAGATGATATTCATGAGAAACTGGTTAAATCACCTGAAGAAGGAGTCTTCAAGTATTCATCAGTGTTGTTTCACATGTTCTTATACTTTCAATCTGAAAGGTTCACGGTAAACCTTCAAAAACTGGACCTTGAGGGAAATCCTCAATTAGTTGCCTTCTCGACTTCCTTAATCAGGAAATATTCCACAGAGTTTACCTACAGAAACTTCATTGATTCATTTATTTATCCTATTGTCAATATGCTAAGTAGTAGCAGTCAACCAAGATTTAGTGATGAAATAAAGAAGGTTTTACAATTATCTGAACATAGTAGGATAGGAGACTGGTACTTGTACCAGAATCACACTGAAATTAGAGTATATTTATGTCAACTCATTCCATATAAGCTGCCCAAATACCTCCCAATGAGGTTATTTTCACTTGAATATATTAGGTAGATCATAAACTCTGATGAAGTGAACTTTCTGTCAGCAAAGAAGAAGACACAGTTCAAGATGAAAAACTAGATGGGTCCTTTCATCTGCAATAACAGGACTGTTGGTCAATAGGCAGAAAAAATTTTACAGGAATTTAAGTTCAGTGAGAGTTTCAAGTGGCATTATGATCCTTTATGAGTAATTAGCAAGTTAAGAATCAAGTTTAAGCTAACTCCTTTTGTCCATGATTCCAAACCAGACATTGAGAAGTACTCCAACCAGTCAGAGTGGTTGGAGAATACTTTGAAAGAGCTGGAGAAACCAGTAGAGACCAGTTCTATTCTGCAGACTCCAATCCTACAAGATAGGAATTCTAAAAGGCCAAGAAAAGAAGGATCATATTCAGCTCAAACCACTACTGAAACTAAGTTTAAATTGATGTACAGGAATAAGCCCAAGCTAAATCCTATAAATGAGAAATTTGAGACAATTGAAATCCTTGATACAAACCCAGTGGTTAAAGACAATGCACCACCTGTAGTTTCTGAAGAAACTCACCAGCCTTCAACATCTAACACTCAAATCATTTAGAAGAAACACAGTGTTGAGGTGTCTTCATCAAGTAAACCAGCAGATAAAGAATAGGATATCATGGAGAAGTATAAGGAAATAAAACTTAGGAATGAAACATTGAAAGAAATCACTTATGCGCAAAATTGGAAGCAAACACCTAGTGACCAAAGCAGGTTGCTTTCAGCCTTTGATTACAAGACCAGGAAGATGTAGATGAATTTCTTGTAGCCCACAGTGAAGAATCCAAAGTCATCATCTGACTATAAGAAAAATGCATATGAAATTCAAGCCAAAGAACTACATCCTATAGACCAAATAGAATTTCATAAGAAATTCGGAGAAATGATATACTCCACAATGACCAACAAATCCATGAGTGTCCAGAAATTACAAAATACTCTAGAAAACATCAGAGGACAATTAAAACTAGAGAATTCTTCCTCACAACCCAAGGACAATAGGATAAAATTATTGGAATAATTGGTCATAAAGGTAGAATATGATCCCCAGAACATCAAAGTTGTAGAAGAACTCATCAAGAAAAATAATGCAGAAATTGTTACATAGAAAAAACAGTTGAAATTTCCTCCTACTGAACATCCACAGGCTAAGGAAGTTCTAGAGAATGAAGGACAAAAAGATTAAATGATGAATCTCATCATTAAGTTAACAGCTCAACTGAAATAAATGGAGAATGAGATGGACAAATTGGTGTCGGACAAAAATTCCAACAACCCTTGTCACTGCTATTCCTACAATTACTACAGAAGTTCCTTCTACTTCAGCAGCTCCAGTGGCAACAGTACTTCCAGTAGCTATATCAGTTCCATATACATCAGCCACTACATCAGCAATAGATTCAACAACAGCATCAGCTCATCCTAGTGATGAAGCAGGTAAACTGCTTAAAGAAATGCAAGACATGTCCATACAGACTAATAAAATAAATAGACTTAAAGAACAAATGAAAAGTCTAGAGGATGAGAAGAAGTTGATACAAATCATGCATAACAATGAAACACAAAAGTCAGAAAGATTGACTGATAAAGTACAGAAGTTAGAGAAAGAGTTGACATTGAAAGAACCACTTGCCCAATAAAAGCAACAGTTGTGGGCCAATACCATTAACTCTTTCAATGATATTTGGCCATCCATTCAAGTTATTTATGAACAAAAGGATTTGATCAAGGCAGCAGGTGAAGCCATTTAGAAAATCAATGAAGAACTTGGTAAAAATCCAGAGGAGGCCAATGAAATCATTAAGTTTCTTAATTCCAAGAAAAAACAGGAATTGGAAGAAATTGGTATAAGTGATAGGACTGAGACAATCCTAGAAGTCAGAAAGGTAATTTCTAAAAGGAACTTAATGATACAACACGAAGAAAAGTGTCAAAACATGGAGCTTATAATAACTAGATTCATGGTTAAATTTGATATTTTGAGGCAAAAAGGCCTGTCAAATCCTTTGGTTATCAATGACAGATTGATGAAACATGAAGATTATGTTAAGACAATCAAGGAAGTGGCAAAGTAACAAGCCAACAATTCCTCCATGAAAGGAATTCCTACAGGAAAAGTGCTCTATCAGACTGTTGAGAATCTTTTTTATCTCTAGCATGAGGTAAAACATCTCTTCATCAACAAGCCAAATTTCGCAAAATATACAGAGGCTGATGAAATCTTCAAAAGAATGGTAAATATTAAATTACCAGATGCAAAGGCTTGGGAAAATTTGAACTATTTACTGTGATAGTGAAAAGGTCACAAGTAAAAATCAGTCAAGGTAAAACATAGCAGTGAAAGTTATAACAGAGCAGTCAAAGGTTAAATGTACAACAGTAACAGTGTAAAGAGTATCAGATGAAAGACAGAGTTAAAAGTGAAAAGCAGAGTTTAAAGACAAGACTAAGTGTAAAATATACTCAACACAAAGAAGACAGCCATCGTTGAGCAACAGCAAAAGAGAGAAATTAGCAAAAGATCAAACAGCGAACAGCAAAATCAATAAAAGCAGGGACAGCTTGCATTAGTTAGATAGTTGTCTCTATCTTCTTACATGAAGATATTTAGTTTTCCTTGAATATTTCCTAAAAACAGTTTAAGATATTTTGTAATATTTTTTGTATAAATACTTCATAGTTTGAAGTATTGAGTCTAGATTTCTGAACATTTCTAAAGTTATATTGATCTAAAACCTGAAGGTTTATTGTAACATTTTCAAGTCAGCAGACTGGACTAAGGAATAAAGGCATTGCATTACAGGATTCATGTGTTGGGCTACTTCATTGAAGTATATTTCTATTTTTAAATTGTTATTCTCTTAAGTATTTCACATACTTCAATTTTTTCCAATTTAAATGTATAACAAGAATATTATTGCAGAACTATGTTCTAAACTATTAGTGATTTTTATGTTTTCTTTTGATATCTAGAGTAGGGAATTCTTCATTGCTCCCTAGTTTTGATTGAAATATTTCACTTCCCTCATTATCCGGATCAAGGAATCCTTAACTGCTCCTTAATCCCAATTGAAACCACTTCACCTTCCAGCCTAAAAGATTTAAATTTACTCAGCTACCTTTCCTTGTGAACACTTCCTTTAGACCTTGATTCAGTCCTATTTTATTGACACTTTGACTCCATAGCCCAATGGTAAATAGAAAATCATATATCCATTTGAATCAGTAAATTCCACCACCAAACCAAACCAAAATCAAAACCCAATATATCTTTCATAACTAACCTAAAATGAACTAAAAACAACAAAATTAAATCATAAAGAGAGAGTGCTCTCTGAGCATTATGAAGGCTAGATCCTGATCTCAAAAGTAGGTTTGTGGTTACCTCTAATATTTCTTGAACAAAAAGCTTAACAACCCTAGGAAATTATTGGAGTGATAACACTTGCAATGACTCAAGATAATGTGAATAAGTGGGATATAGTTCCTTGACATAGGCAATGAAAGTAACATCTATTTCAACACCAGTGGATTTTATGTCATGCATAATGGATCTTATTTCTAATGCTAAGGCAAGAGTGTCCTCATTTTTCAACTCAAGATTGAACAACTTCATCATCAATTGAACATCTTAAAGTTTATGAGTCATATAATTCCTTCAAATTATTTTAATATTCAAAAGCATTCGAAAATGACAAAATATGATGACTCACCTCTTCATTTCATGACGCTACAATCAAGACATAGGCCTTGTTGTTCTTGTTTTCCCAAATGACAAGGTCATTTTCTGAAGTGGGATTTTCAGGTGCATTGTCTCCTTCTCCTTCAGAAATTCCTTTCCAAAGTTCATTGGAAATGAAGGTGTATTTTATTTTTCTAGACCACTCATGATAGTTGTATTTGCAAGAGAAAATTGTTGAATTCAAATGATATGTGCTTGTTGTTGTAAATTTATTAAACCATTGAGTTACATATATACTCCAAGAAATCAGATATGTCTACATAAATAAATATAACTGTAACTAACCGGACTAAATTCATATCTGTACTGGAAAATATCCCGTAGGATTACAACATTTCCCCCCTTAATTCGAAGGGACATCTCACATACGAAGTAAAGATCTAAAATTTTCAAATTTTTCATGTCCTAATGCTTTGGTAAAAATATCTGCAATTTGTTTTGAAGTTGGACAATGTGTCAGATGAATTTCTTTGGCCTCTACATGATGTTGAATCAAATGATACTTGGTGTTGATATGTTTGGTTTGATCACGAAACTTTGGATTCCTAGCCAACTGAATTGTAGAAGAGTTGTCGACAAATAGAGGAGTTGAATATTTTTTTCTCTCCTGCAAATCTTCGAGTATTTTTCAAACCCAAATGATTTCCTTAGTAACTTGAGTTGTTGCAACATATTAGGCTTCGATGGTAGAATCAGTAGGAACAGATTGCTTGTGTGATCTCCAAATGATGGTTGTTGATCCAAGATTCATCGAATATCCAGAAGTTGAGACTCCATTTTCTTTATCTCCATCAAAATCTGAATTTGAATAACCAACAAGATGGAAGTCTAAAACTTTGGAATATTTGGTGTCGTAAGTTTGAGTTTCTTTTAAATATTTCAAAACTATTTTTGCTGCTACCCAATGCCCCTCACAAGAATGATGCATAAACCTGGAAAGTATTCTCACAGAAAAGGTTATATCAAGACGAGTAATAGACAAATAAATCAAACTTCCAACAAGTTGACTGTACTTTTTTGGATCTTCAAACGGATTTCCTTCTTTGGAAGTGAGTTTCAAATTCTACTCCATTGGATTAGCAACAAGATTACATTATGTCATACTATACATGTTCAATAACTTATCAATATATTTCCTCTGAGAGATGAAAATATGTTGTGGTTTTTGATCAACTTCAATTCCAAGATAATAATGAAGTAAACCTAAATCTGTCATATCAAAAACCAATTTCACTTCCTTTTTTATAGATGATATATATTCATCATTGTTTCCTGTGATCATCAAATCATCAACATATACAACTAGATATACAATTGATCTTCCAACTTTCTTAACGAAAAGAGTTGCATCATCTAGGTCAAATGTTTATAGTTTAATTTAATAATATGTTCAGTTAGCTTATCATACCATGCTTGTGGCGCTTGTTTCAAGTTATACAAAGACTTCATTAGTTTTCAAACCTTATGTTCTTTCCCTTTAATGGAAAAACCTTCTGGCTGAAACATGTAAGCATCTTTTTTTCAAATCTCCATTTAAAAAGGCAGTTTTGACATCCATATGATGAATTTTCCATTCTTTCTAAGTTGCAATAGCAAACAAATATCTAATAGTGCCCCATTTAGTTGTAGGAGCAAAATTCTTTGTATAGTCAATACCTTCTTTTAGTGCATATCCCTTCGCTACAAGCTTTGTGTTTGTCCAGCGAACCATCAGCCTTATACATAGTATTATAAATCCATTTTCAACCAATAGGTTTGATGCCAACAGGAGGATCCACCAGCCTCCATGTGCCATTTTTTATGAGAGCATCATATTCATTTTGCATTGCATCTTTCCATTTTTCATAACTAGCAACTTCTTCAAAGCAAGTAGGTTCAAAATCCACAGAAAAAATAAATTCACAATGAGAATAGTTACCTGAGGAACTTCTAGCCTTAAAATCATCATATTACTTTGGAAATGTTCGAATACGAGTTGACCTTTGCAAAGGTTGTGTAGGAAGTTGTTCAGGAAGTTGCAGAAGTTTCTCATTTTCTTCATCTGTCTTAGTTCTTGCCATTTCTGTCATTGTTTCTATAGAAACACTTGCATCAACCAATTCCTCATTAGTAGCAATGGAATTATCATTATCAACCAATTTTTCATCATTGAGAGAAGGAAACTCCAGAGACTGATCCAATATAGGAATCACCCCTTCAGGATGGGGAATTATATTATATGATTCATAATAAAAATTTTGAGGCACAAACTTTCCTATTTTATTAAGTTGTCTATCAATAGTGAGGAAATATTTATCATTTTAAAGAAAAATTATATCTCTTGACAAAATAAACTTTTTGTTCTCTTCATCATACAATCAGTATGCCTTAGAAGTCATGGAATACCCTAAAAATATACATTTTCTGCTTCGTTCACTCAACTTATTCCTCTGATGTTTAGGAATCAAAGCATAACATTGACAACCAAAAATTTGGAAATGATTAACAGCAGGAAGACGACTATACCACATTTCATATGGAGATCTGTTGTTAATGATAGAGGAAGGGCACCGATTTCTAATGTATGCCGCATAGAGCACGGATTCTCCCCAAAAAATTAATTTTACATTCTTAAAAAACATCATTGACCTTACCATATTAAGCAATGTTTTGTTTAATCTTTCAGCAACATCACTTTTTTGCGGATTATATGGTATTATGGTCTGGTGTTTAATGCCATTCTCTTGAAAATATGTTTCAAAAGCATGTGAAGTATATTCTCCTCCATTTTCAGTCCTTATAGTACCAATAGTAATTTGTGCTTCATTTGTTATCAAGAGATGAAATTTCTTAAACATATCAAAAACTTGTGATTTTCTTTAAGCAAACAAACCCAGCACATCCTCGAATAATCATCAATAAAAGTGAGTATGTATATATTTCCATTCGCAATTGATACAGGCATTGGACCACATAGCAAATAATATTCTTTAGACATACCAGAGTTATACTGTACGAAATTCAAAGCGTTATTTACATCATTGATTGACACTTGGATTTTGTCAATCTGATCCTTTACAGCAGTAGCTTTTGCAACATTCTTTTCCAAACCAGTTATTGCATTATTTGTCCAATTTATTTGTTCACTGGTTTTCTGAATCCTTTTCTCAACTCCTACAATAGACTCATCTTTCAATACTAAAGGCTGGGCTTTAGCAAAAGTTTGTCCTTCACCTAGGACAATGCCTTTGAAAGGTGGAAAACTAGTAGAAGTTTCTATTTTGCTGCCATCAATAGTTGACCATGAATGACTAGAGGAGGATGCAAAGTCAGTCATTAAAATCACCTCTGACTCCTTAGCCTTTTTCCATGAGTAAAAATAAATCCACATATTCTTTTTCTCCATCCATTCTTTCCATTGTGAGGCTAGTTTCTTTTTCTTCTCTGACAAATGTGCATATCCAAAAGCTTTAGCTTTTGGATGAGTGTAGAGATCCCAATTCAACATTTGTTTCATCCATGGAGCAGGGATCCTATGTTTCTCACAACCATCCATTAAAGTATAGAACTTTTGTATCTCCATTACAGATGGTTTCTTGATGTCAGCTGGCAGATCCTTAAATCTGAATTCAGGGATCAGTTTGTCTTTTTGTTCTAGATATCCAATTCCATATCTAGGTGTTCCTGGTTGTCTCATGTTAGAGAACATTTCTGTTAATCTAGGATCCTCATTCTCAAGAGTAGGCACAAGATGCATCATGAGGACATGCTCATCTTCATGTGGGAATGGTATATCAGAACACTTTGGATTAGGACAGGGAGTAACAAATAAGAGGGATTCCCAAATCAGTGATCAATTATAAGCCTCTTAAATCTGCACTGGCTGATGATACCTACCCCATTCCTCATAAAGGAGATCTGCTGAGTAGGATCGTTGGAGCCAAATTTTTTTCCAAGTTTGATCTCAAATCAGGATTTTGGCAGGTGGCCATTGCAGAAGAAGATAAGTTCAAAACAGCATTCAGTGGTCCTACAGGCCATTACGAATGGAACGTAATGCCTTTTGGCCTCAAGCATGCGCCTTCAAAATTCCAGAAGGTAATGGATTATGTCTTTAAGCTGTATGTTGAATGGTTGTTAGCATATATAGGTGACATCCTGATTTTCTCCAAGAACTTACAAGACCACTTCAGGCATTTGAAAATATTTATGAAGTTGGTCAAGAAGAACGGTTTGGTCTTGAGTAAAAATAAAATGGAGTTATGCCAGACCAAGATTAAGTTTTTAGGGCACACCATTGAAAATGGACAGATTTCTCTTCAGTCACATGCCTTAGAATTTGTAGACAAATTTCTAAACATAATTTTGGATAAAACATAGCTATTACACAGCAATTTGTCACCGTCCCTGCAATTCCCCATCCCGCACAATTGGAGGGCTCATTACGTGACCTATGAGCAGTGACATGACTTGAAACCACTTTCATGACACCGCTATGAACATGAGCTTTCATTTCCCTGAAGACAACTCCTTGTGAAAATCCCTAAAAACACCCCTTTTTGCATTGGCGCAGGAAACCAGTTCAGTACCCGCGGCAATGGGGGAAATCCTTCAAATAGGACACGCCAATTGGCTCTCTGTCTCAGAGTCACACTCGCGCCAACCATTTTAAGGAGTGTTTTTTAAAAATAAATGGCGGAAGTTTCGTCCTAACAAATTCATAAACTAGTATCTAATTTGAGTTGGGAGGTTTGGCTCTGGATCTCCATGTAGAGGAAGTAGTTTGCCACCTCTCATGGAAGCTTCCTTGAGGATAGGGCCAATCCCATGATTATAGGGATCCCAACTCCCCTTCCCCCATCTATAAAAGCTTGCTCATCTCCTTTTACGAAGCTAATCTCCAAGTTCCCAAGAGCCATCAGAGCCTTATGCTGCAAGAGCCTTAATTCATTCCCTTAAGGCCAAATCCAAGCAAGGAGATTATCGTCGAATCATCCGAAGAGAGAGGTTTGTCCCATCCCCGACAGGATTTTTCGAGACGTGTTCCGCTGGCGACCCTCCGAAGGAGAATTCAACGTCAGAGCCAGGTTGTATCCTCCTTTGATTGATTAATGATAAGCGACTATTGGTTATGGTTCCACTCCTGTTGTTGATTATGATGATGAGTTATGTCTTCTCTGACTGACATATAGTTGCATATATTGGATTTTACGCTTGTTTTTTTTGTGTTTCTTACGTGTGTAGGTGTCCAGTCACAGAGATCGTGAGGATTGTGATTTGCCAGAGCTAAGGAACGGGAGCACTACTTTCTCTACAAGTGACAGCGTTGGATTCCAGGTAAGCCTTCATCGCTAGTTGGTTTATTTGCAATTAGGAACCTGCACTATAGCGTGAACGATTGTTGCTAGACCCGGTCTAGGCTAGTAGGGATCGCCTCTGTCCGTAGAGGGGATTTACCTCCACAGCAAATTGGCGACTCCACTGGGGACATCTAGCTTGTGGTTTTTCTGCTTTGTAAGCTACAGACGGAGCCTGAAGTTAGCCAGATAGCCTTCGAAACACTATTGCTCTGCATTAGCGAATTAGATCAAAGTTTCTTCAGTCAATCTCCGGTTTAGTTTATAAACTGAACACTTGGAGTATTGTCTTGTCTTTTCAGTTGTTTCTCGATTATGCTTGCTTGATCGGCTCTTTTGGCTGGCTCTTTTTGTGATTTTGGCTTTTGGTCAGCTTGATCATCATTGGTTTGCTTGTTGGGTTGCCTATTTTTATTTTTCCATAGAAAAATTGACTGGCGCACTTTACAGCCTGACAGTCACGCCCATTGGCGTAGGTTGCTAGTGTATTACCCGCGCCAATTCGTTTCTGGCGCTAGTTTCAGCCTCACAATCATGCCAATACTGTGAGGTACTAGGGTTTTCTCTGTTCTGACCTTCCTGAGCTTGATCAGTGTGTTTGGTCTTGTTTTTTCGACTTCTTGAGTGTTCTAGAGCCTTGTTTGACTGGCTGTGACCTTCGTCCTTTGGTTGTTTGCCCGTTTCCATCGATTTCACATTCTAGCCCTGGGGCATCTAGGTGCTCTTGTGTGTCGAGCCTCCCTTGGGATTTTTTGGTTTCCATTTGTTCAGTCAACCTTTTGATTGCTCCTTTGCATTCTTTTGGCAGTTGTTTATCATTTTATTGCGTTATTTGACTTATTAGCTTCTTCTTCATTCGAATTCCGCTTTGTCTCGCTTTGAGCCTAGATTACATGGTTCATTTGAGTCTTGGAGATTCTGCTTGAAGTGGTGAGTCTGGTCTTGGTTGGGAGAAATTCTTTGTTTTTTCATTTTCAGGCGTTGGCGCTTGTTGTCAGTTAGCAACCCGCGCCAATTGGGAATTGGCACTAGTTTTCAGTGAGCAAGTCACGCCAGTTGGCGCTAGTTGTCAATGACAAAGTCGTGCCAATTTTAGGGTGTATGAAAATTGAGATTTTTTTCCCTAAATCCTTCACCAGTGTGTCTTTCCCTTCCGGTCTTTTCACTGTATGAGCATAGATTACATTGCTCATTATTTGAAATGTCTTGTTTCCATGATTTTTTGATGTAAAAGGGAATGAATGCCTTGTTTTTATCTCTTGCTTTGGAAGTCCTCTTTGTGTTTGACCTCATATGTCTTGTCGCCTTTCGAGGGATTTCGTGACAAAGTGTTTGAAACAACGATTGCATTCTTAGTGTTTGTTTACATCTCTTTTGCATTCATCCTTCATTAAGAAGATTTGTGTTTATTTAGTTTTCGTCTCAAAGTTTTCTTTTGTTAAAATGCATTAGATCACATTGCATTGAAAAGTGTTTTTGAGATTCATCATTGAACTTAGATCACATTGTTTAATGATTGAAAGCTAAAGTCGCTTTGAGTGCATTCTCTATCATTAAAGGCGTGCATTGAGTAGATTCTCATTTCATAGAAAAATGCATTGAGTGCATTCTTATCATTTGAAAATAAAAGGAAATTGTGCATAGATTACAATTGCATAGTTTTCAAAAAAGAGGATTTTGCATAGATTACATTGCATTGTTCGCATCGTTGAATATTTGAAATTAATTTTGGATAGTGAAAGTCATCTAGTTTGGAAAATATTTCGTTTGCAGTGTTGTTTTATGTCGCATCATTGTTTGAAGCTCTTCCCTTAAATAGATAGCATTCATTGAATTGAAAAGATTTCTTTTCTCATATAGCTGCATATAGGAGATTGTCAGATGACATGCGGTAGGGCCTTGAAACCGAAACATAATTGAAGATAAACATTAAAATTCATTCAATTTACACTAAGGCAGCATTGAAACATTAACAAAATATTCAGAGGTCTAGGCTAGAGACGTGTTCCAGCGTCTTTAAACCTAGTAGTTGTCGTTCGCCTCTTGGCTTTAGACAACACTAGTACGGACTTGGGCTCCCCATACCGTCACATATATAAAGGGAGACCCCACTAGGTTTCTATCCTTTATCCATAGGAAGTCGATTCTGCTGCCCTATACCCGTGATACACTGAACACAGCATTCGGGGAGATTTTCTTCACGTACGTTAAGTCCTTGGTTGATTTCTCTTTCATTTTGAAACCAAGGTGTATATTGCAATTCACGGTTATTTGGTACACCCTTTGCCTATAATTCCTGAGCAGTCATTTTGATCTTATCTGACTCCTTAAATTTGAAAAGGTCATCAAGCACTTGTCCTTTCACGCTTGTTTTCAAAACTAAAAGAGATAAAGTCACCTTTTACTCATTTCTCGACTCCTAAAATATGAAACGATGGAGTTTTGTTTCAATGTCATAAAAATTAACTGCCCACGAAATATTCCTGGTTAAAGTTAGTTTCCTTAGGGTGTTTTTCTGAAAATATTTTCTGATGGCAACTTTTCCGGAGTTCACCAACCAAGGAATCCCCTCCGATGGGAATACGAGTCCTTTTCCTCCTTTTGGAAATGTTGGCGCTCCTTATATGGCAACGTTGTCCCTTCCTGGGTTAACTGTTGGGTTTCCTGTTTGGTTGTTTTCAACCTCTGTGGTCTCGAATGTCTCGGCTACTGTTCAATCATTTCCTCAGCCATAAAAACATCATGTTGATTCCAAGGTGGACATCTCCCCTTCTTCACCCGTTTCCGCGCCCTCCTCTTCTACTTCGCCTAGTGAAAGTCTAGATTCGAGTAACCGGGTGGCTAAGAAGAGGAAGAAGAAGACAAAGAAGAAGAAGTCTGATAAGCGAGAGGCTAAGGCTGCAGCTACTACTACCAAAGCACCTCTTCTTGATAAACCTCCCAACCCTCCGCGGAAAGTCAAGTTCCCTTGCATGTTGTGCACGAGAGACCATCTTCTTCAAGACTGCCCTGGAATTCCCAAGGTGCTTGAAGCATGGTCCAACGGTCATCCATCATTGCCTATGGCTTCTGGGAGTCAGGTTGGGGGCACGCATTCAGCTAGTGCTGGTAAGACTCCTAAGAAGCAGGGTAAGATTACCAATCCATGTAAGTTGTGTGAAGGGCACCATGCCATTCACCTTTGTCCGTATGTGGATGAAGCCAAGCGAGTCTTGGACAACGCAACGTTTCTACACCATGCCTCCCGACTAGTTATAAACGACTTTCTTTGAGTCCTCCACCAGCTGATCCTACGATTGGTGAAGAGTCATCCTTGGTCGATCCCACCCCCTTGGAAATTAAAATTCAGGAATCCATCCCCGACCAACCATTGGTCGTGGGATCGGTTGAGCTGGCCCCATCTACGGTACACCAGGTCTTTTCCATTGAGAGTGGATCTCACACCCCCCATGTCCTTCTGGTTTCTTTAGATTCTTCGGACTTGGAGAAAGATTCTCCTGTCCCTATACCTCAAGAAGCTGCTCCTCCGCCTCCCGTGATGGAGGTCTCGGAGGATACTCCTCCCGCCTTCGAGATGGAGGTTGTGGAGGATGCTCCTTCTTCTTCCTTAACACCAAGGGAAGACCATCTTGGTTCGATGGTAGCCCCTCTGAGTAGTTTGGTCGCTTCCTTTGACTGGAGTCGATTTGCAGGATACCGCCTTTCGTCTTATGTGCCTTTCGAGATAATGGTACAGGCCTTTGGTCTGGTTGTACCCAGCACCATTATAGACGAAGGTGCTTCTGTTAGTGTTCTATCCTCAACTACCTGGAAATATTTCGATTCGTCATCGCTTGCGCTTGTTACGCAGAATTTTTTGGCATTTAACAGAAGAACTAGTCAACCATTAGGGATCCTTCCAAGGTTACCTGTTACTTTGGGAGGTAAAACCGTCCATATGGACGTGATGGTTGTTCCAGGCCCCTTGGATTTAAATCTACTTTTGGGGCGTGATTACACCTATGCCATGGGAGTGCTTGTATCCTCCTTTTTTCGTGTGGTCTGTTTTCCGCATGAAGGACGGATCGTGACCATTGATCAACTTTTGTTCTTTGGTCCTGATATGGCAACTAGCCAACCATCATCCCTTCCTAGTTTTTATCACGCATTGTATCTGCCCCACCGCAGGTCAACTATGTGGCTACCTACCCTGTGCCTGTACCCAGTGATAGTGCCATTGTACATTAGGTGTTGGGGGCATTGGGTCCTGACTTCCAGGATGTCTTCCTTCCATCGGGAGTGGAAATATTGGAAGCGATGACTTCTTGTTCACTATGATGAGGTCGGTCAGAGCACAGTTCGTTTTCTTGTGTCAAGCTCCTTAAAAAATGAAACAAGTTGGTCAGAGCATGGTTCCCTTCCTGTGTCAAGCTCCTTAAAAAATGAAACAAGGTTGTCGGAGCAGAGTTCCTTGTCTTGTGTCAAGCTCCTTAAAAAATGAAAAAGGTTGTCGGAGCAGATTTCCTTGTCTTGTGTCAATCTCCTTAAAAAATGAAACAAGGGTGTCCGAGGATAGTTATTTTAATGTGTCAACCACGTTAAAATAATGAAACACATTCCCGTTCAATTCGAGTCTTTGTTTAGATCTCGTAAAATCCCAGTCGAGTCTTTCTCTTGATCTTGTAACTTGAACCTTCGCTCCATCTGCCTTTCATATGGATTGAAGCTTGGGGGGCATGTACCTCGAATTGAGTCACCATGCTGGGGGCATGCTTAACTTTTTCAAGCATAGTTTGTTTACGTTTCAAGCTTGTGTAAAAATGAAACCGGTTTCAAGCATAGTTTATCTTTGTTTCAAGCTTGTGTAAAAATGAAACCAATTTCAAGCAGATATTTCTGATTTCAAGCTTGTGTAAAAATGAAACCATTCCCATTTTACCTCTTGTGATTGTCATTTTATTAGCCTGTTTTTGCCAGATGAGCCTTCGTTTTCTCATTCCATCGTCACTATCTACTTGGCCGATCATATGCCTTCACTTGGTTGTTTTACCTGTTCCTGAGGAACCGCTATGATGAGTGGTCTTGTTAGCCAGCCTCTTAACCTTTATTTGTTTTGAGCAGTTCCACCATCACCGGAACCAGTTGCTACCCTTTATACCACTCGTTCTTTCAGGAAGAGTCATATTTCAGCTCTTTTCTGACTCTCTAAACATGAAAATATTGCCGAGTTCCTTGTCGTTTCGATCTCGTTAAAGTGGACACGAAACGACATCTACCCAGTATACGTTTGCCCCTTTTTCGGGCTGGGATAGATTATTTACAAAAAAATAATACCCTAGCCTATTGCGACTAGGAGGTTTTCTCAGACATAGTTTTCTACCTTTTCGGATCTGAGGAACTATTTATGAAAAGGGACTGTTGGAGTTTACTTTTTCGCTGTCTTTTCAGACTCTCTAAACATGAAAAGACACCGAGTTCTTCCTTTGTCAGACTCGTTAAACCCTGATGACATCGGATTCAGTCACAATGACGTTATTCGAGTCGCTCCTTCCTAGGGCTCGTTAAATGTACTAGGATGGGCTTATACAGCAAGCATATGGTATCCTCTTCAAGCTTGTGTAAAAATAAAGAGGTACTCGCCATAAATGGTGGGGAAAATGCAACCAACATCATTATCATGTCGACAGTATGTCGCTCTTGAACATGGCACTTGTCTGCATTCGTGTCGGGTTGGGGATATCTCATCTTGTTTTTTCACTTGCGTTCGTGGGTTTGGGTGATCCCTTTTGACCTCTCATCTGCTCTTTGCCTTGTCATCATGACCCTTGATCTTTTGATGTCAAATACTGCCAAATCCACTGTCGTGCCGCCATGTTCAAGAGAAGTTGACCTCTGCAAATTTCAACCTTCCTCTGATTCTCATATGATCGTGATCCACAAAAACATTATGTTCCTCTGTCTCGTGTCGATGATGTGGGAAACGCTATGGCCCACCTTCAATCAAGGTCACTTCTTATCGACTTCAGCTCATTATCCAGGAAGCTGATCTAGAGACTCCCTTCTGGTACCTTGGAGCCTGCATGCCTCAATGGCAGGTTCTTCGCATTCGACGTGAGGTTTTCATCATTGGCCTCCGATCGGTTGATTCTATGGGTGTTCGACGCCAGCTCATTGATTCACACGTCGTGGATTGTACGTATAGTACCTTGAGGATCATTTTCATTATTGGTGGTACCTCTCGCGTCTGTTAACAGCTTTCATCATTGGCTAGTAATCAGGCGATGTTCTTGCATGTTCGACTTCAGCTCACATATTCGCATGCTTGAACTTGTACTTTGTTCGGGTCGATACGGAGAAAAAGACCCTGGATTCCTGTCTGTTATAATCCAGGCTGCGATTTTGTGGATTCTTATGATTAGTTACATGACTCACTGATTGGATGGCTGCGACCATACCTGAGTCTATTTATCGATACTCACTGGATGGTTGTGTCCATGCCTTGGATCTGGATTATTGCATACTCTGTTATGGATGGTTGCGCCCATACCACATATATATCATGTATCTGAGATATCAGTTGTATTTCTCTACGCAGGTTTTCCGACAGCGGTGTTTTCAGTTGGACACGTTCTCGTAAATCATTTCACCCCTCTCTCTCTTTCGGGCCTCATGCTTTAGGGGGCATCTGTTACACAGCAATTTTTCATCATCCCTGCAATTCCCCATCCCGCACAATTGGAGGTCTCATTCCGTGACCTGTGAGCAGTGACGTGACTTGAAACCACTTTCATGACACCCCTATGAACATGAGCTTTCATTGCCCTAAAGACAACTCCTTGTGAAAATCCCTAAAAAAACCCCTTTTTACATTGGCACGGGAAGCCAGTTCAGTGCCCGCGCCAATGGGGGAAATCCTTAAAATAGGACACGCCAATTGGCGCTCTGTCTCAGAGTCACACTCGCGCCAGCCATTTTAAGGAGTGTTTTTTAAAAATAAATGGTGGAAGTTTCGTCCTAACCAATTCATAAACTGGTATCTAATTTGAGTTGTGAGGTTTGGCTCCGGATCTCCATGTAGAGGAAGTAGTTTGCCACCTCTCATGGAAGCTTCCTTGAGGATAGGGAAAATCCCATGATTATAGGGATCCCAACTCCCCTTCCCCCATCTATAAAAGCTTGCTCATCTCCTTTGCAAGCTAATCTCCAAGTTCCCAAGAGCCATCAAAGCCTTATGCTGCAAGAGCCTTAATTCATTCCCTTAAGGCCAAATCCAAGCAAGGATATTATCGTCGAATCATCCGAAGAGAGAGGTTTGTCCCATCCCCGACAGGCTTTTTCAAGACGTGTTCCACTGGCGACCCTCCGAAGGAGAATTCAGCGTCAGAGCCAGGTTGTATCCTCCTTTTATTGATTAATGATAAGCGACTATTGGTTATGGTTCCACTCCTATTGTTGATTATGATGATGAGTTATGTCTTCTCTGACTGACATATAGTTGCATATATTGGATTTTACGCTTGCGTTTGTTGTGTTTCTTGCGTATGCAGGTGTCCGGTCATGGAGATCGTGAGGATCGTGATCTTCCAGAGCTAAGGAACGGGAGCGCTACTTTCTCTACAAGCGACAGCATTGGATTCCAGGTAAGCCTTCATCGCTAGTTGGTTTATTTGAAATTAGGAACCTGCACTATAGCGTGAACGATTGTTGCTAGACCCGGTCTGGGCTAGTAGGGATCGCCTTTGTCAGCTGCAAAGATTCTTAGGTTGCTTAAATTATGTGAGAAATTTTTATCCAGCATGTGCCATAGACAGATCTCTGCTAAATCAGAGATTAAGAAAAAACCCAAAGCCTTGGACAGAAGAACATACAGAAGCAGTCAGACAAATCAAGGCAAAGGTTCATGAACTCCCTATTCTGTATGTTGCAGATGATGAGTACTTTAAGATTGTAGAATCTGATGCCAACAACATTGGTTGGGGAGGTGTCCTGAAACAATGCCCAGATGAAAAGAGCTCGAAAGAAGAAGAAAACGTTGTGCAATATGCCTCAGGAGTTTGGAGCAAATCAGAAATAAATTACTCCACCATTGAACAGGAGGTAAAAGTTGCATGGCTTTGCATCAGTAATTTTTCTATTCATTTGGTTAATAAGTTCTTTCTGCTAAGGACTGATGCACAAGCTCTGGAAAAGGTAATCAATAAAACAATCAAAAACCCTGAAGATGCTAAGTTTGCAAGATGGAAAACCCTATTTGCAAATTTTGATTTTAAAGTAGAACATATTAAGGGTATTGATAATGCTCTGCCAGATTTTCTTAGCAGAGAATATATCCAGCATCAAGAACAAATAGAAGAAGAAGAAGATGACCATGTAATGGTTATCATTACAGAATGGGATCAAGCCCATCAGAGAGAAACTTTGAGAAGTATACCAGATGAGAAACCTTGGGCTGAATATAGGGATGAATGGAGGCCAACCTGGCAACTCCATAACACTAAGGTGCTTAATGCAAATCTTCAAAGTCATTCAGATCTTTTGCACCTAGTTCCAGAAAGAATAATACACCCACAAGAAAGCAGAAAGATCCCTAGCTGAAGACTTTTGTGACATCTCTGTCATGTGTACTGGTGGCAGTGACAGAACAAGAGTCTATTACTCATCCTATGCCATAAATAGAAATAGGATTCCGGGATGGAATTGGTCAGAAAGATTCAGGATGTGGCCTGGTGACAATCGTGGTTTTTTTTTCCTAGACACTATTTATGACTTTAGAGGATACAAAAAATTATGGTGGGATTTGATGAACAAAGATGGCAGAGGGGAAACTCATCATACTAGGGTAAAGTTTGGGAATACTTGGATTTGCCAAGTAAACCAACAACCTCCATGGTTGAGAGAGTGGTGGAAAGACTATGGGCTAAGTGCTTACAGTATGGATCCACGCTTTTACGAGTCATATATCCAGAGTCAATGTGATGAGTGCATAGATGAAGGAAGGGGTTAATGTCTTATTTGTATAAGAGATAACAAATTTCTTTGGAACTGTGGAATGTAAAGAACATCATTCAAAATATAATTTGAAATTCCAGGAATTTTTAACTGAATTGAACCAATCCCTGATGGTTTGATTTGGGACTTATCAGCAAAATACACTACTCCATCAATATTATCACTGAATTGATCAAAAAAATCTCTTCGAAAGGTCATATGACACGTGGAACCTATGTCTATAACCCAGTTGTCATACCATGAAGAAAAAGAAGTACTAAAAACATATTCCATGTGGAAATTACAATGAGCAACGACATAATGTGCATTCTCAGAAGATTGTCCCTATCTGGAATTATATGATCTTTATTTTCAAGAAATTGTTCTCTTTTTTCATTAATTTTCTCCTAGGGAATTCTACAATTTGCAGCAATATGTCCAATTTTACCACATCTAAAACATTTTATAGCTGGTTTATCAGAAAAATTTCTTTTTTTTTCATTCTATTGTCTATCTCCTCGAATATTTCTACCCCCCTGCCTCTATAATTATTCCTACATCGACCTCTATTACCCTTTATATTTCCTAAAGATTCCTCTTAAGGTTTTTGGTATTTTTGAGCAAGACATAGGGCTTTGATATTAGAACTATGTGATGCTTATTTCTTGCTAAAAGTCTTCTCTCTTTCTGCAATTTTCCCTACTAATTTGTCAAAATCTATATCTTTTAATTGCCCACTAGCTTGGAGAGATTCCAAGTAGTGTGAATAACTATGGTAAAGAGATTTTATAAAGGCAGTAAGCAGAAAATCAACTTTAACTCCAGTACATTCAATTTCATGATTGATGGCTTTAATTTCATAGGCAAGTTTTAGAGGATTAGTATCGCTTATTTCCAGATTAAATAACTTCAACAATAACTAAATTATCTTGAACTCATAATGTGAATCATAAGTTGTTTTGCTCTGAATAATGTATCTGCTTACCTCTTTTAGTCCCTATATTACTAGTTTAGTCCCTTATTGTTATTAATATAGCCCCCTTATTTTTATTGTTTTACCCCTGTAACCCCAATATTTTTATTATTATGCCCTTAAATTATTATTGTTAGGTTGGCTACGATTATATTGTGGCCCCATGGACTCGTTTTGGTCATTTGTGGCATCCAAGAATTGTTCATTTATGTAATGTATTGGAGGTTTCCCCCTCAAAGTTGTTGATTTCTAAGGCGTTGATCTCTCTTTTCTTCTATTTTTGGAGCTGGTTTCACAACATTTGGTATCAAAGATTTGGAGTCTAGGGTTTTGCTGCTCCAAACAGGTCATCGTGGAATTTTCGCTATAAATTTTTTTCTACGAAGGTTCAGAAGCTCAAATTTTTAGAACATGGAGCCGAAATCCTAAGGAACATCGTTGCAAAATTTCAGATCTTGGTTCATAATAAAATTTTCAGAGATATGATCTATGTAAGTTAGGGCTTTTTGCAGGCTCCTGAATTTAACCTAAACAGGTCATCGCGGAATTTTCGCTCTAAATTTTTTTCTACGAGGTTTAAAAAGCTGAAATTTGTACAAAGAGAAGCCAAAATCCTGAGAAACATTGTTGAAAAAATTCAAATATTGATTCACATTATTTTGGGAGGTAGGATCTGTGGAAATTAAGGCTTTTTTAGGCTCCCGAATTTCATCTCAAAGAGGTGATCATGGGAAAATATTCATAACTCTCTCTTTGAGCATCAGATTAGAATTATTCAAAAGAGTGGCCACAATCACATGGCCTTTAGTTTCCTGTCTATCAATTTCAGAGCCGAAAAAGGAAATAGTGACACGTGGCAAGTCGTACAACTTCACTCTACTGAACTAGTCCATAATTAGGTCACTGTGGGAGATTGGACATAAAAATTACTTGAAGAATCCAAATTAGGTCAGACCTATGGCATTCAAAAGAGGATTTAGAGGGCTACATCAGGGCCAAATTTCAGATATTGAATATTCTAAATCATAGATATAATTCAGTTTCAATATCGAGCTCCTCAAAAGCAAGAAAAAGGTGTGTATTTTTTTTCTAAATTGCGTAAGTCTTGTGTAAAAAATCAGTTTGAAGTGATTCCAAGGGCCTATTGAGCATATATTTCAGTATTGGGTTCTAAAATTCCTCCTATAAATAATTCAACACCCATTAAGCCCTCAGAATACTCTACTATGACTCATGAAGATGAAGAATAGCAACATGATCTATCAAAATTACAAGAGCAAGTGCACCAAATTTCGCTCTCGCAAAGAGCAACAAAAAATGAAATGGAAGTTTTGAAGAGAGGCGTGGAAGTGAAGATGGATGGTTTGAAGAATAATATGGATGGTTTTAAGAAAGGCATGGAAGCTAAGATGGATGGCGTGGAAGCTAAGATGGAGGACATGGAAGAAAAAATGAAAGACAACATGGAAAACATGAAGAATGATCTAAAAGAAGACATGGAAGCTTTGACAAAGTTGATACAAGAAATGATTCCTAATGGCTGAAAGATAGTAGAAGAAACTCGTGATGAGAACAAAAAATATGTTAATCGTGATTTCATAAACTCTAATCTTGGATGGAAGAACCACCATATTCCAAAGATGGATATGAGAAAGTTTGATGGCAAGGATCCCGTAACATGGATACTACATATGGAGAAATATTTTGATCTCAATAATGTGAAAAACACACAAAAGGTACGCATTTCAACTTTACATTTAGAACAGAATACATTTGTATGGTATCGATGGCTTTTCTCCCGTAAAAAAATTGTCACTTGGTAAATTTTTATGGAGGAAATGATAGCACATTATGAGGATACAAAGAGAAACACCTTCTTTAGCTAATTGATACATCTCCAACAAAAAGGTTCAGTGATGGAGCACATTGAGGACTTCCGAAAATTGAATATAAGTGTAACTGATACTCCAAAGGAACACAGGATTGATGTCTTCATAGGGACTTTAAAGGATAACATCCAACATGAAGTTCGCATTTGGGAACCTGATTCATTGGAGAAGGCATTTAGGTTGGAAAGAAAAATTGAATGTAAAATTATGGCGACAAGGAAGCCTACCACTCACTTCTATAAAGAGGGAAGCGTTTCTACTCCTAGATTTCCACAACCTACAAGGTTGACACCACAACAATTGGAAGAAAAAAGAGAAAAAGGGATTTGCTACAGTTGTGATAGCAAATACACTAAAGGTCATAAGTGTACTGAGAAGAAATTATTTTACATAGATTGTGAAGAGGAAGAAGAAAATGAACAAGAAGAGGATATACACCAGGAACCAGCCCCAGAAGAGGAAGAAATGAATCCAACCATATCGTGTAATGCACTGGCAGGAATTACCACTCCTCAAACTCTCACGATAAAAGGACAAATCAAGAAGAGAAAGGTAATAGTGTTGATTGATTCAGGTAGCACCCATAATTTTATTCATTGTAAGGTAGCCAAGGAATTAAATTGTTTCCTATACCTAGCACCAGAATGTCAAATGATGGTTGCAAATGGAGGAACTATAAATTGCTCTGGAAAATGCCATAATATCAAGCTAACCATGGGGGAATATGTATTGACTAGTCCAATGCTTTCCATTCCTATGGGAGGCGTTGATGTTGTACTAGGAGTACAATGGTTACAATCTTTGGGGACGGTAGCTTTTAATTTTCAAGAACTTTTCTTGAAATTTTTTTCAGAAGGAAAGGAAGTCGAATTACGGGGTATTGAAGGGAAGCCAGGAAGGATAATAAGCTCTAATGTCATGACAAAGCTTCTCAAGAAAGAACAACGAGGCGTAATTGCACAATTATGCTCACTAGAAGTTCCGACATCAAAATCATCTATTTCTGCAGATCTCCAACAAGTCTTGGACAATCATTCCAAGGTGTTTGAAACTCCCAAAGGACTCCCACCTATCTGTGATCATGATCATGCTATTCATTTGATTCCAGGAAGTGTTCCTCCAAACATCAGGCCTTATAGATATCCTTACTTCCAAAAGAGCGAAATTGAACGTATGATTGCAGAAATGTTAGAGGCGGGTATAATTCAACTTAGTCAAAGTTCTTTCTCTGCTCCTGTAGTATTGGTACACAAGAAGGATGGATCATGGCGAATGTGTCCGGATTATAGGGAGCTCAATAAGCTCACCATTAAAGACAAATTTCCCATTCCTCTGATTGATGAATTATTGGATGAATTACATGGAGCAATTTATTTTACCAAGTTGGATCTTCGTTCAGGATATCATCAAATTAGAATGAAGACTCAAGATATTCCAAAAACAACATTTCAAACTCATGAGGGTCATTATGAATTTTTGGTCATGCCTTTTGGCCTTACCAATGCACCTTCTACATTTCAAGGGTTGATGAATTCCATTTTCAACCCTTCCTTAGAAAATTTGTGCTAGTATTTTTTGATGATATAGTAATCTATAGCAGGTCTTGGAAGGATCATGTTGAACATGTTGACAGGGTGCTCAAACTATTGCAGGAGAAACAATTATATGCAAAAACATCCAAATGTTTCTTTGAAGTACAAGAGGTGGAATATCTGGGTCATATTGTATCTCACGAGGGTGTTAAAGTAGACCCTAACAAAATTAAAGCCATTAAGAAATGGAAAGTCCCCACAACCATAAAGCAGTTGCGAGGATTTCTCGGGTTAACAGGGTATTATCGCAAGTTTGTTAAGAATTATGGGAGAATAGCAGCACATCTAACAACATTATTGAAGAAAGATGCATTTTCATGGACTCCTGAAGCAACTAAGGCCTTTGAACATCTTAAAGAGGCAATGTGCCTAGCACCGGTCTTAGCTACGCCAGACTTCACAAAAACCTTTATTGTGGAATGTGATGCCTCAGGAAATGGAATTGGTGTTGTTTTAATACAAGAAGGAAGACCCATTGCTTTTGAAAGTCATCCAATCAAAGGAAAGTATTTACAGAAAGCTATTTATGAGAAGGAAATGTTAGCAATACTGCATGCACTAAAGAAATGGTGAACTTACCTAATGGGAAGACACTTCAAGGTAAAAACTGATCATGATAGTCTTCAACACTTTTTGGAACAAAGACTATCTTCAGAAGAGCAGCAAAAATGGGTCACAAAGATGTTGGGTTATGACTTTGAAATAATCTACAAAAAAGGGAAGCTAAATGTTGTTGCAGATGCACTCTCAAGAAAGAATGAAGAGGTGGAAGTATTGCTTTGTGCCATTTCTATTATCCAACCAGATTGGATAACCGAAGCAAGAGAGGAATGGAAGAAGGACAAAGATGTATGGACACTCATTCAAAAGTTGCAGCAAGATCCTAGTACATCTGATACATTTAGTTGGAAAAATGATTCCTTATGGTACAAAGATCGCTTATATCTTTGTAAGAGTTCCCAACTAAAACAAAAGATTCTTCTGGAATTGCACACTTCTCCTTTAGGAGGACACTCAGGATTTTTAAAAACTTACCACAGGGTGAAGAAAGAATTTTTTTGGGATGGCCTTTAATCTGATATTCAAAAGTTTGTGGCGGAATGTTTGGTTTGCCAGCAGAATAAAGTGGAAACAATTAAGACCCCGGGACTTCTACAACCTTTATCCATTCCAAGTCAACGTTGGGAGGAGATTTCAATGGATTTTATCACAAGTTTACCCAAGTCCGAAGGAAAGAGTGTCATCATGGTGGTAGTTGATAGACTTACCAAGTATGCACACTTTTGTGCATTATCTCATCCATTTAAAACAAGTACAGTTGCTACTACATTTATGGACAGAATTCAAAAGCTACATGGAAACCCAAGGGTTATTGTGAGCGACAGAGATCCCATTTTTACTGGAAATTTTTGGACGGAGTTATTTTCTTGTTTGGGTACTCAATTAGCTCATAGCTCATCTTATCATCCCCAATCTGATGGTCAAACTGAGATAGTAAATAAATGTTTGGAAGGATATCTTCGTTGTTTTGTATCTGATAAAAAAACACAATGGGTCAAGTGGTTACCTCTCGCTGAATGGTGGTATAACACTTCCTTCCATACTGCAGCAAAAATGACCCCATTTATGTCACTTTATGGATATCATCCACCATCGATCACATCATCTTTAAGGGAAAATTCGAAGGTTCAAGCAGTGGAAGATCACATCGAGCATCAGCAAGAAGTTCTCCAACTCTTAAAGGATAACCTGAATTTGGCACAAAATCTAATGAAACAACAGGCAGATCAACATCGCAGCGAGAGAAGTTTTGATGTAGGAGATTGGGTATTTTTACGGCTACAACCATACAAACAAATGTCCCTCAAGCAAGCTAAGAAGGATAATAAATTATCACAAAAGTACTATGGTCCTTACAAGGTGTTGCAAAAGATTGGTACTATGGCATACAAATTGGAGCTTCCTGCTTCTTCGCGAGTACATCCAGTTTTCCATGCTTCATGCTTAAAGAAGGTTATAGGTGAAAATCTTCCAGTTCAAACAGTATTGCCAGAACTTGATGGGGAAGGGAAAATCATATTGGAACCTGAAGCAGTCATGGAAAAAAGAACTCGACAACTACGGAATCGATCAATTTCAGAGTATCTCATCAAGTGGAAGAACTTACCCACTGAAGATTCTACATGGGAGGATGAGAATGTTATACAGAAGCACCCGGAGCTACTCAAGTGTTGAGGACAACACTTTTTTGAAGGAGAGGGGCATGTTAGGTCCCTATATCACTAGTATAGCCCCTTATTGTTATTAGTATAGCCCCCTTATTGTTATTGTTGTACCCCTGTAACCCCAATATTGTTATTATTGTGCCCTTAAATTATTATTGTTATGTCACATAGGATTATATTATGGCCCCATGGACTCCTATATATAGAAGGAGGTTTTGGTCATTTGTGGCATCCAAGAATTGTTCATTTACGTAATGTATTGGAGGCTGCCCCCTCGAAGTGGCTGATTTCTAAGGCGTTGATCTCTCTTTTCTTCTATTTTTGGAGCTGGTTTCACAACAATTACCCTTTGTATTTCTGAAAGATTCCTCTTGAGGTTTTTGGTCTTTTTGAGCAAGACATAGGGTTTCAATATTAGAACTATGTGATGCTTCTTTCTTGCCAAAATTATTCTCTCTTTCTACAATTTTCCCTACTAATTTGTCAAAATATATATCTTTTTATTTCCCTCTAGCTTGGAGAGATTCCAAGTAGTGTGAATAACTAGGGTAAAGAGATTTTATAAAGGTAGTAAGCGGCAAATCAACTTTAACTCCAGTACATTCAATTTCATGATTGATGGCTTTAATTTCAGAGGCAAGTTTAAGAGGATCATTATCGCTCATTTCCAGATTAAATAACTTCAACAATAACTGAATTATCTCCAATTCAGAATGTGAATCATAAAGATCTTTTAGTTTTTTTATGGCATCATAAGTTGTTTTACTTTAAGTAATGTATCTGCTTACCTATTTTGAGACTGAAGTGGAGATTAAGGCAAAGGCCTTCTTATCCTTACTTTTCCATATTGCTAGTTGTTTCCGCTCATCAGGGTGCTCTAGTGCATTCTGTCCTTCTCCTTCACAGACTCCATCCCATAAATCATTAAAGATAAGAGTATTTTTAACTTTCTTAAACCACTCTTTGTAATTTTCCTTTTCGAAAAGGACAACCCCAATTAAAGACACCAAGGAGTTCATATTTTTTTTTTTTTTTTAAACTGTTTAAATCACTAGCACCCTTAAATTAAACTTTTGTTTTAATCACTTCCAAACTCAAATTCCTCTTATAAATACTCTGATATTTAAAAAAATACTATGTTTAATCCTACAGATTAAGTAGAAATTAAATACACAAATTTCTCATTTTTTTTTTATTTAAAAAAAAAAACTTTGTTTTAACCAATACCACTAGCACAAAAAAAAATTGTTTCTAAATTTACTGAAACAGCAAGTGGCACTTTTGTAGCTCCAGAGACAAAGTTTTCCAAAACAAAACTGATTTAAACTAACAGATTTTTCTGCTCCAAAAATATGATCTAAAAAAATGTTGGCAGATTCGTGATAGGAACAGAAATGAGGGTTTATATCAATAAAACACTGCAAACGCAGCAGAGGAAAATGCTAGCAGTCTCTAGATCTCCAAAACAGAAAACTTCTCCCGGGTTCTCGCTCTCAAACAGAAAGAAAAATTTTGGCAAGGTTGGCAGTCTCCACAAAACCATGTTGCCTGTCTCACACGATTCAATGCTTCGCTAGAGATTACGCTGGCACTTCATGTTGTTGCCTCACACTGTGCCTCCCAGCCTTACTCTGATACCACTGTTAAATTCAAATGATATGTGCTTGTTGTAAATTTATTAAACCATTGAGTTACATATATACTCCAAAAAATCAGTTACGTCTACATAACTCAATATAAGTGTAACTAACCTAACTAAATTCATATCTATATTGGAAAAGCTCCTGTAAAATTTCAACAAAAACTACTCCCACAATAGAAATGATTAAATACATTCCAAAAAACTATCTACTGTTAAAATAATAATTCACTGAATATTCACACCACCCTACCCTATAATATGCAATTTAATTACCATATAAATCCCATACTACATACCACATATCACTCACAGCCTCTTTCAAAAAAGAACTCAAATTTTATAAGCCACATTCACTATAATACGTTATCACCTCATATACACTTTATGGGTTTTTAACAAAACACTCCATTCAAATCATAAGCACAAACATAATCTACCATATAATAACACTATAAACTAGCAATTGCACCAAGAGGTGCAAAGGAACGCCGGGGCGGTAAATATATAAGGGGAGTAATTTAACCCCATATGACCAGTTCCCTTTCCCGAGTCCTCTCCTCAAATCCCTCTGGCAACCCCACTTCATTCCCCTTGGGCATAAGCTCCATATGTGGGCTTCTGATTGCCCAGATGAAAGCTTGGCCACTCGCGTCCAACCGCTTCTCGTCGAGAAAAAACATGCTCCCAAAACACACGAACACCGTGGAGTGCGGGCTCCGAGAATCCAGCCATCTCAAGCATTCCTCCTGAGTCCTCGGCAATGTACGCCGCCTTACCCCTGCTATTGATGCTTTCGCGACCGATCCCAGTGTCATCGAAAACGATGGGAGGGAGAATGGGACCGACATAAATAGAAAATGCACCCATCCCGTAAACATGTCGCTGATAATGCATACACGAGGAGAGAAATCGGCAACCTCCTCAGTATTCTCCAGCAAAACACATCAACCTTTATTAACCATACTTCGTTGGCTTTGGGTGTTCAAATTTCTATCCTAGCTTGAATCTAGTGAATATACACTACAAAGAGTGGATAAGCTAATGAAAAAATTAAAGTCCTTATAGTATTATAATATGAATTATAGATAAAGATACAATATCAACAAATTTAATGCTTATTTCTAAATAAATTTCAAAATTTTACAATTATATTGACCTTATTCCTAATATTTTAGGTAAGAAGTTAAGCATTTTCAAGCTTATCTACAAGGAATGATCTAATAGACAATATGCAATCAAAGAAAAAAAAATTAATTGGAAGATTATTCAATCAAATAAGACTCCAAATTACAATGATGTGGGGGAAGAACATAATATAAAAACAATTTAAATAAATAAATGTTCACTTTAATATTTTCACATATACCAACGTTATCAATAAATAAACCTTTCTTAATTAGCTATGGAGCAAAAATTTAATCAATATGAAAGATGAAATACACAATATAGGAAATATATTCCTAGCTTCTAAACTTTGTTATATTTATTGGAAAAGACCATAAATTTATAAATGAGCAAAATAGACAAATTATTACTATAATTTATTTTTATCAAAATAATGTTGAGGATCTATTTTTAATACAAATATAAAATATTTTTATAATGTGAAAGATGAGTCAATAAAAAAACCTTCAAAAAAAAAAAAAAAAAAAATTCATATATATATAAACATCAATGAATTTTTATTTCAAAGTTATATTATGGAAAATATAAATCAATTTAAAAACATTTGTTTGGAAAAGCAAATAATTTTGGAAATTTATAAAACGTGTCGCCTTAAAATAAATGTAGAAATAATTATAAAAAAATAATTATTCCTAAAATTTGTTAATTGATTATTCATTTTAAAAAAATATTAAAACATTTTTGGAGAATTAATTATTTAAAAATATTAATGAAGAAATAAAGTATTTAGAAAAATTAAAAAACAAAATATTTGATAAAATATTATTTACAATATAAATTAAAAAGGGCCCAAAAGCTTTGGTATAATGTTCGGATTCAAATCTTGGTATCATCTTGCCACTAATATTTATTTAATATATAAGTTCATAACACATCATACAGTCAATATATTCCTAAGTTTAAGCTTGGAAGAGACACATTCATAAATATGCAAAATCTATTATCATTAAAAAAAAATCATCCAAATGCTCTTCAGGATTTATTTCAAAGAAAAATAGACCTGTGAAAAAATAAAATTAGATTAATTATTTTTCCATATAAAAGTGAAAAATGGATCAATGAAACCCTAAAATGAAAAATAATTTACTTTAAAATTTCCTATATACCTTGTCGAGGACAATGTTATCAATAAACATTTTGACATTCTTTCTCCAAGCTTGTTTGTAGCGATTCCTGAATCTTCAACCTTATTGTATTTGTTTGAGGGACAGGCAATTTCAGAAATTTGCAAACCTGATCATTTATCAAAAACACTTGAGAAATAAATCCAGAAATAAATTGTTCCTCGAATTTACAAAACAAAAATGTCCATCAAATACTCTTCAGGAAACAAATTATTTCAAAGTTTTGAAAAGAAGTGAATTATTTCAGTAGTACTCTTTAGAAATATTCTTCCGGAAATAAATTGGTCCTCGAATTTACAGAACAAACTGTTCATCAAAATACTTCGCAGGAAACAAATTATTTCAAAATTTTGAAAAGAAGCGAATTATTTCAGGAGTTACTCTTCAGAAATATTCATCCGGAAATAAATTGTTCCTCGAATTTACAAAACACTATCCATCAAAATACTCTGCAGGAAACAAATTTCTTCAAAATTTGAAAGAAACAAATTACTCTGTGGCAACCTCCTCAGTATTCTCCTTAATATTATTCATCTGTTCCTCGAGCCATTGTTCGAACGGCCCGGCCAGCTTATACGACGAAACAAAGAGTATTCCGGCGACATGAACGGGAACGTTATCTGAGTTATCGATTCCTGAGGGTGAATTTGCAGGAGTAATGAATACATGCAAGGCGACCACTATGTTCGTTTGCGGCGCAGTTGTGGCAGCGTTATCGTTTGAACCGACAAAACCATGGTTGTGGTGTGGTATACCATTGTCATGAGGGGCAGCTGGAGAGATAAGGCAGAGTGGAGCGAACGAGGAGGAACTGGTGCAGCTGGCGGAGCAGTTGAACGGAGAGTATACAAACACGTGGCGAAATCTCATAGGTTCCATGCGCTTGGAATTTGCTCACCCCAAGCCCGCAATGGAAAATGCCTTCGGCGTAAAAATTCAACGACTTGCAGTAAGTACCCAGCACGGTCTTTAATACATTCAACAAACAATACACGGTCTTCAAAACAAGCGCCAATGCACAACGTTCAAAAGAGGGAACCAATGCACAAAACAAATATAACTCCGTGGCCTCAAAAATATTCAATGCAGAGTTAAAAGCATACGCACTTATGTAGGGAGTAGTCTATAATGCGATTTTTTGGAGTTTGACGTGAAAAGTTTATGGATGGTTACATCGCATGGTGAAGATGCATGTGGAAGGTTTCTTGATTTTCCGGCAACTTTGACTCGTCCTTACACGCATTCAATGATCTTGGTCAAACGAAATCAATACACTGTAATCTATAAAAAAAAAAATATATATATATATATATATATATATATATATATATATATTATATATAAATATATATATATATATATATAGATATATATTTTAATAGTGTGAAAAAAAGTTTGTTTTATTCAATTAAAAGTCTTTTTGTTTTTTAATAGGTAGAACAATGTTTCATTTTACTTATTTATTTATTTAACTGTTTTTATGTATTTTTTTAAGTAATTATGTTGATAAAAGTATATATTTTAAGTAATTATGTTGATAAAAGTATATATTTTAATTGTTTTATATATTTGTAAAAGTAATTATGTTGATAGTCACATCTATTTTACCTATTTTTTGTATTTTTTTAATGTAATTATGTTGATAAGTGTGTAAATTTTACCTATTTTATGTATTTTATTTATGTAATTATGTTGATAGAAGTGTTTATTTTTATTCTTTTATATATTTGTAAAAGTAATTATGTTAATAGGGGTATTTATTTGTATTGTTTCATATATTTTTTAAAGTAATATGTTCATTTTACTTGTTTTATGTATTTTTCAAGTAACTATTGGTAAGTGCGTTGATTTGAGAATAGAGTTTTCAATTCTAATTTAATTATCAATAATTATTAGGTATTAATTATGTCTATAGGTGTGGCCATTTGAGAATAGAGTTTCTAGAATTTTAATTAAATTATCAACAATTAACATGTGGACAGTAGGGATTTAACCTTTATGGAATATTATAGGATATTTTTAGTAGTATACAATAATCAACCATTGAGATTTTCTCTTGAAAGAAGTTTTTTTTTTCCTTTTAATTAAATTGATTAATTTTTTAAAAAATGTCATATAAACAAGTGTCATAAGAAATGAGTAATGGATTTTTTGGCATGTGGAATTGATAAGCCATGGTATTGGCCCTTATTATGGTTTCTGCCTCTCTCTTTTTTTAAATGATTATTATTGTCATTTATGACAATATTCTCTCACATTTTGACCATAATAACACTTTTATCAAATTTTAATTTTTAGAATTTCTTGAAACTAAATGCATTGTAAAATGTAAATTGCACATTTTAAGAGATTTCACAATTCATCATTGGTTGTTATGTTTCTAAGCAATCTTGGTTAAAATGAAAACATTGGATTGAACTGAATCAAAGCTATTATAGAGTTCCCAATCAACACATGGTCAACATGATGAGTTATACAACTAAAACATAGAACATAAGCTAAGAATCACCTAGATTTATGTTGTGTGCATTGAATCCGAGATTTTAGTGATTTGGAGAGATATTTGGACCATCTTTAAATAAAATCTATAATGAAAACATAAGTGGTGAAGGGAATTGTCTACCACTTGTAAAAGAAAAATGAATAAGAATTAACATAAGAATTATTGTGTAACACCCTCCTCCCCCATTTACCCAAGTTATCTGATCCACCGGGGTAAACATGTGATGAAGAGTTACTATGATATGATTTGACCTCCTAGATCACGTTAAGGAATTGAAACCGATAGATAAACACTTGAAAGACCTCCCTCAATAGCTACAAAACATTCAAGAGCCAACCAACCCCTCCGGGTGTCCAACCCCTGAGAGAACCTGCTTCTTGATTGAACTATACCCCTAGTTGAACTCATGAAATGCCCTCCATACAGCTGAAACCTTCCAGTCGCATGCATAGAAAGGGAATCCATGCGACTACATAATTTTTCGAAGATTGGGTGCAGACCAAGGAATGGTGGAAGATTGAGCTCGAAGGCATTGGCCCCTACAACCTTGGTGATGGTGTACGGCCCATATCAGAGTGGGCGGAGGTTGTAGTGGGGTCCAGCGAGGCGCTCCTTCTGCAAATGTAGCCACACTTTATCGCCCACCTGAAAGTTTTGTGACACCGAATGTTGATCATGTCGTTTCTTGTACTTAGCATTGGCTTTGTCCAGTATGTCATGAACCTATTGGCAGGCATAAGAGCTTAGAAATAGGGTAGAATTTTTTTGTTAAGAGTGGTTCAAACATAAACCTATTTAGAGACGAGAATGACAGATTCAAATAGATATAGATATATATATATATATATATATATATATATATATATATATATATGTATGTATGTATGAGATAGGTGTGAGAGACAATGGCAGAGTGCGAAAAAGAGTGAAATAGGTGAGAAATAGGTGAGCGAGAGGAGAAAGCATAAAGAGCATAAATAATTGTAATAACCAATCGACCAAGGGCCTGGCTCTGTAACTTCATTATTATTAAATTCCAATTTTTTTGTGATTGATCGGGCTCTCTATTTGAAACCATTGTTTTAAATCTTTGTTAAATCGCATATGTATCAATTGCACAGCCGGAGATCAATCAGATTGCAGGCGCGATGAGGACCGTAGATCTGACACCGATCAATGGTGAGATATCACATCACAATTGGAGGACATTGCACATCGCAAAAAATAGTGTTTACAGTTAAGAATTTCACAAGTTAAACTATTTCACTTGCGATGCGAAGTGAATCGGCGGAGATATCACGTGGAACGTCGGATCGAGAAAAAAACCAACAGCGGAGATTGCAGCACCCGGAAAGCGATTTCGCAAATCACAATATTTAGAAGTTAAGTGTTAAGGTCATCGCACAGTAAGTGATATTGTTTGCGATGTGAAGTGGAGGGAGCCACGCGTCAACACAGCACAAAATCGCAGAGAGCAAGAAATAAATTTTAGCGTTAATTCAAATTGTAAATTCGGCGAAGTGTGTTCGCCAATGATTGGTCGGGAGTGTAGTGGGACCGTCGATAAGAATATTTGCATGTATTCTTTGTTTTGGGTTTATGTGTGTCTGTTTAAAGTAGCGATGTTGACCGCGCACATATGTATGTTAACAAACTCCAAGGGTGAAGTCCGTTGTGAGTAAAGTAATTGTGTGGACCCATAAACTATACAGTTCCGTGTGTATTCTGAGATTTCTGCAACTAGTCTAAATTAGTGTATGTTTGGGGTGAGGTAAAGAGACAAGAAGGAGAGACGGAGAGAAGGGTGGAGAAGAGGAGAGAGAGAGGAATATAGTAACAAAGTTGGAGGGTGAAGAGAGAAAGAGAGAGAGAGAGAGAGGTAGGCCTAGAAAGGGAGAGAGAGGAGGGAAGAGAGAGAGGATGTGAGAGGGTGGAGAGAGGTAGGGAAAGAGATATTGAGTTGGAGGGCGAGAGAGAGGGAGGTAAGAAGAAATACATAAAGAGAGAAAGGTAGTGAGCGAGAGAGGGAGTGATAATGAATATGGACAAAGAGGGAGAGATGAAAACAAGATGGACGAGCGATAGAAGTGGGGGAGAGGGTGAGAAGGGGAATAGAGAGAGAGGGGGGGGGAGGAGAGGAGGAGGGAATGATATATAGATATATTATAAAAAGAGAGTGTATGTTTTGGGGGATATATAGACAGACTAAGGGAGATAGAGATATAGATGTAAAGTGAAGAGAGGGAAGAAGAGAGAGATGGAGAGAGGGATGGAGATGTTGTGGCTAACCGAGTTCATTTCCCTGTGGGAGCCGATCCTGTTGGTGCAGAAGAAGGATGGGACTTGGAGACTTTATATTGACTATCAGGTGTTGAACAAGATCACTGTCTAGAATATGTACCTGATCCCACGGATTGATGACCTTCTGGACCAACTCAAAGGGGTGAAATATTCCAGCAAGATCAACCTGAAGTCTGGGTATCACCAAGTACTAATCGAACCTTTCTATGTGTGGAAGAATGCCTTCAAAGACAAGGAGGGCCTTTTTCGAATGGCTAGTCATGCCTTTCAGTTTGACAAATTCCCCCGCAACATTCATGAGGTTAGTGGAAAAAATCTTGCGGCCATTCACCAACTTCTTTGTAGTATTGTAATTGGATGAAATCTTGATCCTCAGCTAGACTTGGCAAGAGCACCTCCACCACATCTGACAGATCCTCCAAACACTGCGATAACACTAGTTGTGTGCCAATATGGGGAATTTCACTTTTGGCATGACCGAGGTTCAGTATCTGGGATATATTATTGATGAGAGGGGGTGCATGATCCAACCAAGATCCAAGTCATTCGGGATTGGCCAACCCCAACCACTCTAACAGAGCTTCGCAACTTTCTGGGTCTTGCTAATTTATACCATAGGTTTGTGTTGGGATTCTCTCATATCACTTGGCCCTTGATTTCAGTCACCAAGGGAGGAGCGAAAGAAAAATTATTTTGGTCAGAATCTCAACATAAGGCGTTTGTAGAATTGAAACATCGTCGCTGCTCTACCCCAGTGCTCACATTACCCAACTTGCAGCAACCATTTGAGATTGAGACAGATGCGTCTGACTATGCTATTAGGGCAGTTCTTACTCAACAGGGGCATCGAGTGGCATATCACAGTGAGACAGTGTCTGACACTGTCTGCAAGTATCCCATTTATGACAAAGAAATGTATTCCAATGTGTAGGCTTGCAAAAAATGGAAGCATTACATTTTGGGGAAGGAAACGGTCATCCACACAGACCACTGACGCCTGTAGTTCATAGAAACACAAGGGAAGCTGCAAAAAAATCTCCATAAAAAGTGGTCCACAAATATGCAACAGTTTCATTTGAACATCAAGTACAAGAAGAGCAACACCAATAATGTTGTAGACTGCCTTAGCCAACCACTGATTGTGGTGCTAACCACCATTCTCAACTCTTGTCAGCACGAGACTTCTGATTGGATGCTTCTCTACAAGAGCAATCCAGAATTTAGCCACACATACAAGACACTCTTGGAGGGTATGCAAGTTCCAAATTTTCACCTCCAAGATGCCTTGCTATGTCACTTGGGAAACCTTTGTGTTCCTTCAAGAGAGTGTGCCAAGATGATTTTGGAAGCACACTACAGTAGGGTCGTTGGGCATTTTGGGGTCAAGAAAATAGTGGCAGTACTCATCAAGGAGGTCAAACCAAATCCTACAGGATTCGGCGCGACTGTAAGGCGGTAATCCGCGCCAAACAGGGGTTGGCGCAACTACAACAAAAGAAATCTACGCCAATTGGCGCGACTGTTCAAGCGAAAAGTGTGCCAAGCTAGATAACTATGGGAAAAAAGGAAAAACCAAAATCTAATGAGAAGAGGTCAATCTTGACACTCTGGAGTTGAACAGGGGATGGAAAGCAAGCAAGCAATCCAGAAAAAGACAAACAAGCAGGCCAACGACCGGAGTCGACCCAAACAAGCTAAAACGACAAACTCACATTGGTCCCTAATGGAGTCACCCATTTTTTAAGCAGGTAAATCCTCTCTGCGGATAGAGGCGATCCCTCTAGCCCTAGAGTGGGTCTAGAAAAAAAGAGACATGCTAGAGTGTAGATTCCTAATTACTGAATGAAAAGAGGACACGGTAGATCGACCTACCTGGAATCCAACGCTATCGTTACGGCTGTAGTAGTGGTGGCCTCTCGCTCCTACCTCGGCAAGTCACAATCCTTCTGTAGTCATGCTTGGATACCTGCACATAGAACAATAAACAAGAACATCATATGACACAATAACTTCATTCGTAATTACTAGCCAGTCAAAGAGGGCTAAGCATATTGCATTAAACAAACGACATAACACAAAATGGGAACCCAAAAAATAGTCACGTCCATATTGATAGAAGGAAGAGGTACAACCAAAGATTTGACGTAGCAGTCTCCTCCAGCGGGGTTCAGCCGAAGCACATCTCAGATACTAGTTAGGGGATTCGGACGAGATGAGGGCATGGACTTAAGCTCTCTCAACGAAGTTCCTTCTTGTTTTATCTCTTCAACAATTCAGCTATAGTATACTCAATTCTCCATGTTCAGTTAGCTTATGCTAGGAGAGATAGCTTCTTTTTATAGAGGAAAAGGAGGAGCTTAGGATCCCTACAAAGGTGGGAGGGAGGCCTATACTTTAGGAGGTTCCCATAAGAGGTGGAAACCATAAACTAAAGGAGGGAATCCGTGGTTATTTAGTCCAACCACTTCTAATGACTCATCCTCGAAGTTTTTGGAGTGGAATCTCCACATCTATTTTTAAAAAACATTCCATAAACAGCTCAGCGCGGGTGGCTAACTAGGACAGAGCGCCAACTGGCGCGGGTCCTAGTGTTAATCTTCCTCAATGGCGCGAGGGTAGAACTGACTACTCGTGCCAAGGCAAAAACAAGGGTTTTTGAATCTCTACTCAGGGAATTGTCAACAGAAGGAATATTACTCTCATGTAAAGGGATGCAATGATGTTCTTTGCAAGGCATGACACTGCTTATTAATCACAAAAATGACCCTCCAATGAGCGAGATGGGGATTTCAGGGACAGTGACAAAATGTTGTGTAACACATGCCATTTGCGGCTACTCAAGCCGATGTAGCTCATGTCCAGTCTGAAGCTGACAAGGCAAACAACTTCATTGAGCGCATTCAACACATCTGCCAACAGGTTCATGACATATTGGACAGAGTCAATGCTGAGTACAAGGAACGACATGATCAACATCCGGTGTCACACAACTTCCAAATGGGCGACAAAGTGTGGCTACATTTGTAGAAGGAGCGCCTCACTGGACCCCACTACAACCTCCGCCCACTCTGATATGGGTCGTACACCATCACCAAGGCTATAGGGGCCAATGCCTTCGAGCTCAGTCTTCCACCATTCCTTCATCTGCACCCAATCTTCGAAAAATTATGTAGTCGCATGGATTCCCTTTCTATGCATGCGACTGGAAGGTTTCAGCTGTATGGAGGGCATTTCATGAGTTCAACTAGGGGTATAGTTCAATCAAGAAGCAGGTTCTCTCAAGGGTTGGACACCCGGAGGGGTTGGTTGGCTCTTGAATGTTTTGTAGCTATTGAGGGAGGTCTTTCAAGTGTTTATCTATCGGTTTCAATTCCTTAACATGATCTAGGAGGTCAAATCATATCATAGTAACTCTTCATCACATGTTTACCCCCGTGGATCAGATAACTTGGGTAAATGGGGGAGGAGGGTGTTACACAATAATTCTTATGTTAATTCTTATTCATTTTTATTTTACAAGTGGTAGACAATTCCCTTCACCACTTATGTTTTCATTATAGATTTTATTTAAAGATGGTCCAAATATCTCTCCAAATCACTAAAATCTCGGATTCAATGCACACAACATAAATCTAGGTGATTCTTAGCTTATGTTCTATGTTTTAGTTGTATAACTCATCATGTTGACCATGTGTTGATTGGGAACTCTATAATAGCTTTGATTCAGTTCAATCCAATGTTTTCATTCTAACCAAGATTGCTTCGAAACATAACAACCAATGATGAATTGTGAAATCTCTTAAAATGTGCAATTTACATTTTACAATGCATTTAGTTTCAAGAAATTCTAAAAATTAAAATTTGATAAAAGTGTTATTATGGTCAAAATGTGAGAGAATATTGTCATAAATGACAAGAATAATAATTTTAAAAAAATAAAGGCAAAAACCATAATAAATTCCTAGCTTGTTAGAATACCATGGGCCAATACCATGGCTTATCAATTCCACATGCCAAAAAATCCATTACTCATTTCATATGACACTTGTTTATATGACATTTTTTTTAAATTAATCAATTTAATTAAAAGGAAAAAAAACAACTTTCAAGAGAAAATCTCAATGGCTGATTATTGTATACTACTAAAAATATCCTATAATATTCCATAAAGGTTAAATCCCTACCATCCACATGTTAATTATTGATAATTAAATTAAAATTCTAGAAACTCTATTCTCAAATGGCCACACCTATAGACATAATTAGTACCTAATAATTATTGATAATTAAATTAGAATTGAAAACTCGATTCTCAAATCAACACACTTACCAATAGTTACTTAAAAAATACATAAAACAAGTAAACTGAACAGGCCTATCAACATAAGTATCATAATTAAATTAGAATTCATGAAACTTTCTTCTCAATTAGACACGCCTATCAACATAATTACATAAGAAATACATAAAGTAGGTAAAGTAGACATGCCTATCAACATAATTACTTTTAAAAATATATAAAACAATAAAAATAGACATGCCTATCAACATAATTACTTTTAAAAATATATGAAACAATACAAATAGACACCCCTACCAACATAATTACTTTTAAAAATATATAAAAGAATAAAACAAAACACATATATCAACATAATTACATTAAAAAAAAAAATACATAAAATAGGTAAAATAGATATGGCTATCAACATAATTGTTTTTACAAATATATAAAGCAATTAAAATATATACGTTTATCCACATAATTACTTCAAAAAATACATAAAAACAGTTAAATAAATAAATAAGTAAAATGAAACATTGTTCTACCTATTAAAAAAAAGAAATTTTAATCGAATAAAACAAACTTTTTTCACACTATTAAAAAATATTTTTTTTTATTTTTTTATAGATTACGATGTATTGATTTCGTTTGACCAAGATCTTTCCTCATACTTCATCAAATTTTATTTCTATCTGGAAAAACCTATAAACACAGGTGAATGATCTTAAAAGGAATAGGAAAATGATCCATAGATAAATGTGTGGATGATCCGGATTTTATGCAGGAACGCAACATAATACATATATAACCATAGATACAGAGATGCAGCGGAAATAATGCTTCATTTTATTAATAAAAGAATGACTGCAATAAGCTTACAAACATAATGGAAACAAGCGAGGGCGCTGGTAGCGTATCTCTGAGAAGAGATGTAGCGTACGCAGGCCTCTAAACTGTGTTACATTGAGGATCGCAGACCTATTACAGACATAATGGAAATAAAAGAGCTATGGTACTAGCAACGTATCGCTGAGAAGAGATGTGGTGGCTACCAGCCCCTGAACTGTGTTATAATGCAGACATGATAGAGATGTGGCGAGCTAGGGCACTAGTCACGCTTATCTCTAAGAAGAGATGTGTCGGCTCCCAGCCCCCTGAACTGTCTTACAATGAGGGTCGAGGGCCTATTTATTGTTGAGAAACAATGTAGAATCCGAAACGTCCAAAACCCTAACCATAGGAGATGAAGCGCCAAAACTGTGGGCCCCGTTTGGGTAAATTGGTGGTTCAACTTCCCGGGGACGTAACTTTGGCATCCGATCTCCGTTTGACGCGCTCAATAGCTCGTTAGAAAGATCTATCCGAGGACTTCAATTTTTGAACGAGCAACATCGGTCCATGGATCCATGTTGCTCTCCGTTTTCCCAAAAAACGTCGTTTAGGGCCTCAAAACGGCTCCGGAAGTTTAAGACCCGAAAAACTGCTAAAAATAATAAGTTGTGCCGAAACTTACAAACTGAAACAACTGATGGTGGGGGTTCAAATGGACTTGATGGGTGGCCACCAATATCCACCTGGATTATTAATGCCCCAAAACGGCTCCGGGTGTGCAGGACCCGAAAACCTGCTATAAATAGTAAGTTGTGCTGAAGCTGGAAAACTGAAAGAATTGATGTTGTGGGTCCAAATGGAATAGGTGGGAGGCCACCGATATCCACCTGGATCATTCCTCCCTCCTTAGGAAGCAATGGTCTCCATTGCGTTAAGTTCCTCCATGGGGGGGGGAAATTTTGTTGAACTTGGTGTTGGATTTAGATGTGCCACCGGCGGGCAGCCATTGAACGATCTGAAAAAAAAAAAAAATTCCATCATCGCATTCCTTTGTTTCTCGAGGGAATCCTCGAGCAAGATTTTGATAGGATCTCCTGCTCCCTCATCTTTCTTTTCTTCCACCATGGGGGGTCGTCGGGGTTGCGAGGTTGAACTCCTTATACCCTGGCCATGTTGGGGATATGAAACAAAAAACAGAGAAAAATCAGACCCGCTTTGATACCACTGATCCGGATTTTATGCAGGAACGCAACAGAATACAAATATAACCATAGATACAGAGATGCAGCGGAAATAATGCTTCATTTTATTAATAAAAGAATGACTGCAATAAGCTTACAAACATAATGGAAACAAGCTAGGGCACTGGTAACGTATCTCTGAGAAGAGATGTAGCGTACGCAGGCCTCTAAACTGTGTTACATTGAGGATCGCAGGCCTATTACAAACATAATGGAAATAAAAGAGCTATGGTACTGGCAGCGTATCCCTGAAAAGAGATGTGGCGGCTACCAGCCCCTGAACTGTGTTACAATGCAGACATGCTAGAGATGTGGCGAGCTAGGGCACTGGTCGCGCTTATCTCTGAGAAGAGATGTGTCGGCTCCCAGACCCCTGAACCATCTTACAATGAGGTTCAAGGGCCTATTTATTGTTGAGAAACAATGTAGAATCCGAAACGTCCAAAACCCTAACCGTAGGAGATGAAGCGCCAAAACTGTGGGCCCCGTTTGGGTAAATTGGTGTTTCAAATTCCCGAGGATGTAACTTTGGCATCTGATCTCCGTTTGATGTGCTCAATAGCTCGTTAGAAATATCTGTTCGAGGAGTACAACTTTTGAATAAGCAACATCGGTCCATGGACCCATGTTTCTCTCTGTTTTCCCAAAAAACGTTGTTTAGGGCTTCAAAACGGCTCCGAAAGTTTAAGACCCGAAAAACTGCTAAAAATAGTAAGTTGTGCCGAAACTTACAAACTGAAATAACTGATGATGGGGGTTCAAATGGACTCGATGGGTGGCCACCCATATCCACCTAGATTATTAATGCCCCAAAATGGCTCCGGGTGTGCAAGACCCGAAAACATGCTATAAATAGTAAGCTGTGCTGAAGCTGAAAAACTGAAAGAATTGATGCTGCAGATCCAAATGGAATAGGTGGGAGGCCACCGATATCCACCTGGATCAGTGGATTAGGGCTAGCACAGGGTATCTCGCTCCATCTTCTTCCCCATCTCTTTGGAGGACCTTAGCACTATCTGCAAATAACAACAATGACAAGCAGAAGGGAAGAGGAGGAGAATGAAAATAAGAGCAGAGATAAGGAAAGTGAATATCTGCCACACATGCAGGCAGAGAGCATGATGAATCTCCTCCCCCGCCTCCAGGAAACGAAAACATACAGCTAGGGCCATTGCATGCAGAACCACCGAGCATGGGGGCAATCGGCTTAAATGAAGGAGATGAATGGCGGAGATCAATATTGCAAGCATTACAACAAGGAATAGTAACCCTTTATCTTGAAAGCCCTGAAAGCCCTCCTACCTGTGTAAAAATTCCTGGTGCAGTGGCCCAAGCCTTGCTCAACTTTGCCACCAACAATGTGACTTCGCAGCCTACCGCGATAGAAATAAAAATAAACGCTGGAGTGTTGGGGAGGTTGTCCCTCAACCATGGTGTTCCAAGAGTTTTTCTGGAGGAAGACGAGGATTGGATGGCGAGGATGCGAGAAAAACACTGCCCACAACCCTTGAGCTTGAAGGTTGGAAGATAGCATTTCAAATTTCAAATTTTCGACATCGACCTGGCATTGAATGCGTGTAAGGATGAATCAGAGTTGCTGGAAGAAGCGCTGCCGGAAAATCAAGAAACCTTACACATGCATCTTCACCATGCGTTGTAACCATCCATAAACTTGTCACGTCAAACTCCAAAAGGTCGCATTATAGATTACTCCCTTATGTAGCAAGGAATTTTATCATAGTTTAATGCATACCATGACCTTCAAGAAACTATTCAAACAAGCGCCAATGCACAATGTTCAAAAGAGGGAACCAATGCACAAAACAAATATAACTCCGCGACCTCAAAAATATTCAATGCATGATTAAAATCATATACACTTATGTAGCAAGGAATTTTATCATAGTTCAATGCATACCATGACCTTCAAGAAACTATTCGAGAAATATTCGACGCAGTTCAACGTAGCATATATACTAAATTATCTGAGTGGGCTCAATGGTTAAGAACTTGTGATTTCTCTTGGGAGGTCATAGGTTCAAAATTGGTGGGGTTAGGGTTGTCTATTGCCTGTCATGACTAAGCTAGAGGGATAGACAACCCAATGTTGGATGCCTCGGTCCTTGCAAAAGTCATCAGTTTCTGGTATATGTGACTTACAGGTTGTTACATATACTAGGAGAGCTTGATGTTCCCTATCTAAAAAAAAATCATAGCATATATACTGTTGGGGTTCCCATGTTTTGGCCAGATTGGCAAGACCAAAAGATGAGACAACATCATAACCACTTTGGGGCCCTAGGATCTAGCCCTCCTGGACCCGGAGAGGGATCTCTCCATAAATACAAAGAATGGTATATCTTTTGAGCTCAAAATGAGGTATTAGGCTAGGTATGAATCACAGAGGGGGTTTTAGATGATTTTCTTGGTTGGTTGCTGGGTTGGTCATGAGATCATAGACTGAGAAAGTAATGGGAGAAAAGGACAAAGCAGCAGGATGTTTCAGCAAAGAGGATAGGTCAAGAAAGTGCCATCCATTGGGCTATGGAGTCACGAAAGGTAATTACATGCAACAACTAGCCAAGGCTTTCAAAGGGCAAGTCATCTATTCTAAAGGATATTTTTATATAGATGGTGGGATGGAACATTAAGGATTGCAATTGAAAGAAGGAAAGCAACCCAATTTCTGTCTATAGATCAGGTCAGAGGTCATTTAACTCCAGACCTGCTTGGACATACTCATAGGCAACTCTCAAAGGAGGGACAAAGGGGCAGCTTATATATCTGACCAGAGGTCATTTAACTCCAAGTCAGCTTTAGCATGCTCCAAGGAGAAACAGAGATAAGTTAAACAGAGCCAGGGTCTATAGATCAGAGAAGGAATTTTAACCTTCAATGCTTTGACACCAGCAAGAGATCTTAGAAAGGCCAGCTGGTCGCACAAGGATCCTAGTGGACAGCTTTAACTCTAATCCCCAGTGTTCCCAAATCTTCTAGCTTAAACCCAACAAGAACAACTAAGCAGCAGAAAACATTAAAGGCAAGGAGAGCAGAAACATAGGGTACCTAACAAGGGTAAATCCTATGCCAATATTTTGATGCGAGCCCAGAAGAACAATGAACAGCATGAAAATGTAATTAAACGATAAGATAAGTAAAACATCACCCGTAGTAATAGACCAGGATCCAAAGAAATGTAATTGATTAATTGATGCAAAACCAATCACATACACTGAGCTCAATGGCTGTTACAATCCAAACTTTCTCCTCCCAGCCTACTACAATACAACTACTCTGCTACTTTCTCCCAAAACTATTCTAACAGTCAAAACTGAATCCCTCTAACTACAATCGACAACAACCGAACAACAACAACAACCAACAACAACCTTTTCAATATGTTCTCGTGGATTCTTATAGCTCGAGTGGAGCAGAGAAGGTAGGTGAAGAACTAAATGTAGCATTAAAACTCAGAAGAGGAAAAGGGCCGAAGCCTTGTTCTGTTTTAAATTCTGAGCATTTATCTCTGGTACTCTTTGGATGAGAAGAATAGTCTTCGTCAGGCTGTAATTTACTTCCAGGTTTGTCTCTGATGTACTTTCTGCAGTGTTCTGGTGAATTGCACAAAAAGGTAGAATAATGATGCTAGGGTCTACCATACTGCATAACTAATGCACTGGTAGCATAGGACTATTGTCAGGGCTGGAAAATCTCTCTAGAACATGGCATAGGATGAGAACTGTATGGGCGCATCGTCCTTTATGGAAAGAACCTTCTGTTGATGTGAAAACCCTTTAGTATTATTTTTTGTGCCTTGGACCTTCTTAACGATCCTCGGGGTCTTCAAACTGTACCTTTTCCTTCTAAATCCCTGAAAAAAGGCTCAAAAATCTTCAATTACGTGCCTTGAACTTTCTGATGTTCCACTGATACTCTCTGTCTGCAAAGTCTGCGTTTAAATGGCTCTGGAAGGTTTGACATAGTTTTAGCTGCGTTCTTTGAATGCACATCCTGTCATGGCTCCTTCGCATGCTTTCTTCATAAATTCAGCCCCTAAAAATGGTCCTTTCTTGCGTTCTGTGCCACTGCAACAGTGACTGTGAACCACGGTGGTTTTCACCACCCGAAACCCTGCAAAACACGAAAACAAATTAAGAAAACCATGCATTGGGGATGGTGAATGCAGCGGGGTTGCCGAGAATGGACGTGCAGACTGGTGGGATGGCGAAATAGCGCAGGAGCATGGTGGAAAATGCAGCACACAATGGAAGATGTTCATGGAAAAAGGTGGCGGGGCGAAGAAAATTAAACGCGAAAACTTAACATTTTGACCTTTGAATGAAATATATAGGGGGACGGAGGAAAACGTGACAAAACACGTGGAATGGTGACGTGGCAGGACCCAGTCGATGGCAGGCGCATGCAGTTAAATCTGGACCATCCGATCTCAAGAGGAGATCGACGGCTGAGGACACGACGAAGGGCGAATGAATCTGGACCGTCCAATCTCAGGAGGAGATCGACGGTGGAAAACGTATCGAAGGGCGACGGATAGTGGCCAGGGGTACGGATGCCTCGAGTTAATTTCTGCGCATCTTTAGGGTGCGATGACCGTTGGATGGAGAGCCCCAGATCGGACGGTTGATATGCATATCACACTGGGTCAAATGCCGAATGATAACATGCGATGGGAGGGCGGTTTTGAAATAGTGATGGAGCCACATGTCAGGCGGTGAGTGGAATCGCTCTGAAAATAAAACTACTGCCCATCCTCCAAACGCGGTGCGATAGAAACCACTGGTTTTTTAACAGTGTGCGGCGCGGGGACCACCGGGCGGGGGAAAATCTGGGCCATCGGATCAGCGGGTAAATGAACGGGCGGTGAAAGGGTTGAGAGATGGACGTTGTGGGGATTGTGACGACCGTCCGATCTGTATAGATCGATGGCTCAAAACACTCCCGATATTCAATTGCGGTAAGCGCCTTTCTCCTTGGTGCTTGGTTCTAGCGCCGCGGTCGCGTGGTGGAAAAGGTTAAGGGGGTTGGCTGAAAGGGGCTAAGACCCATCTACATGTAAAACATGGTCTTTGGCCCATTTTTAGTGAAATTCAACGCCCGGGAAGGGTAACGGTAGGGGAAAGAGGGAGAAATAAAGCAAACCAGGGGTATGTGTATGGTTTAGAGGGGATTTTTGGGAAAGTTTAGAAGGATTAGGGGAGGGATTTTGGGGTGAAAAAGGGGAACTTTGTAGGGATACAAGGGATAAATGTAGGCCTTTTGGAACACAATTTGTCACAATCAGAGAGGCTTTTTGGATGGATACAGCAGAGGGGATTTATCAAAGGACAAAAGCACAAGGAGACTTCAAGGATGATGTGTTTTCAGAGGAGATGCATTCCTTGAAGGCTCAGAAACATTTTAGCCCCATGTTTGCTTGTCAAAAATTTATAGGGGGCTAACATATACCACGGCCTTTGCAAATGAACATTGCACAGTTCAACGAGTATATATACCAAGGAGTTGTCTACAACTAAACACAGTTTTTTGTCAGATTCCAATAAAAAATAATCAGAAAAATCATGTAGTTAGTGTTTAAATCATTTTTTATAGTGGAAATCGATTCAACACCATCAAGAACTCCTAAGGAACCCAAAATCTTAAGTTTGGCAGTTGTAACTTAATTTTAAAAATTTCTGCTAAAATTTTTCATAATCTCACAAGAATTCCTAAATTATTTTGTGGGTTTTTTAGACTACGTGTATATACCACAGTTAAATGTAAGACATTTCCAACAACGATCAATGCACTAAATTTAATGAAATTGATGATCATTTATGTTTTTAATAGTAATATGGTAAAATAGTTTGTGGTAGCTTACTAAAAGAACCAAAAGTTCCATTCTGTGATTTGAGAATATCTCAGACAAAAATATTCATGGATTTCTCTTGCACATGTGAATTTACAAACAATCATTCACGCAATTTACATGAAAATATTCATGGACCATATATTTATAATTATAAACATTTTAATACAACAGAAGATTGATAACAACATTGTTATACTAGAACAAAGAGGCTTGATATTAAATATGAATTATGTTTTGAAATGCTTACTTGAAAACTATGTTCATTGATGGTGCATGTCGATCCCTGAATTTGCATTTGCTCATCTTAGCTCAATTGCCTCAATGTGTTTTGTTAGTTGCTCAATTTTCCCACTTAGTTGTTTGATCCTTTGCTTTGTTGTGGAGTATTTGTGGGAAATTAACCAAAACATATGTTATATGTCTGATTTCTCCTACACATGATAATTTACAATAAAAAATATTCACAAAATTTACATAGAAATATTCATGGACTGCAAATTTATAATTCTAAGCATTCTAATACCAAGACAAATATATAACAACATTTTATTGTACTAGAACAAAGAGCCATGATATTAAATATGAATTATATTTGACACTTGAAAACTATGTTCATTGATGTTGCTAATCAATCTCTCAATTTGCATTTGTTCCTCTCAAATCAATTCCCTTAATATGTTTTGTTAGTTTCTCAGTTTGCTCACTTAGCTTTTTTATTCTTCGCTTTGTTGTGGATAATTTGTGAGAAATTAGCCAAAACATGTGTTGTTGATTATGAAGAAATCTGGAAAATTGTATGTCGAAATCATATGCTTGCCTAACATTTTGGGTGAACCCTTCACCCATCTTCAGGGGCTTGAAGCTTAAATTCAGACACCAAATTGATGTACGAGGCCCCTTTATTTATGGGACAAGGTGTCGGTCTTCACACAACTATTTGATTGTTGAAGTCTATGGAGGTGTACATACTCTACCCCCCTCCGGATTTGAAACTATGACATCTTAGGAAGAAACACACATTCTTGACCGTTAGGCTCACTCAAGTTGTACTATATGTGTGTGTCCCCAAGGGCTTATTTATATTTTTGTTTTTTTTTAATGTAAATGATTTGATTAATATTAATCTAAATTTACTTTAAAACCAACTTGTATTTTTTTTTCTCAAAAGCCTATTTGCGATTTTTTAATTTTTAATATAAGTATTTTTATTACTTTTTAGTGTAACATAATATAAATCTAAATTTATTAATAAAACTGACTTGTATTTATTTTCTAAAGTTGATTTATATTTTGTTTAATTTTTTAATGTAAGTATACTAGGTTGTAGAGTGCTTCTCATTGCAATGATGTAGTGTAGAGTGAAGACAATGTGATTTCAAGTAGTGTTTGATGCAATGATGGTGTAGCCCTAGGGATGAGGCAAATGCGATGAATTGACGGTTTAGCTCCAAGGATGAGGCAAATGCGGTGACAAGGGCTAACGGTAATTTAGTACTTCTAAATTATTTTAAAACACTAACAAATATGGGAGACAAATTCTTAGAAAATATGGGTAATTAAGTCTCATTACAAACCTAAGAGTCTTGCTTGAATTTATTTTTTTGTCATATCTAATCATGCACGCCACTTTGTCAACTACAATGACTTGACCAATATGCGCTTACTACAACCAAACTATGCCCCTTCACTTAAGATCTACCCATAACTTCCTCTTAAGTTGCTATATGTTAAATTCACAACTAAGTCCAACATAATCAAGTTTATAAAACTATAGGCACATATGCAACCACAACCTTAAATCTCCCAACAATACTTATTCTTAGCCAATATTTCAATACTTAGCCAACGACAAGCAAAGTAAGGAACATAACATTCATCAAAGCAACCACAATACACAAGTGACACTTGAGGCAAATGCCCTAACTTTATTTATATGAAAAATATAAGAATGTACAAGAAGGAAGCACAACCAACTAAATGCAGTTCATTTATAGACTAGTTACACAAGGCACAACTATCTACAAGAACTGTCACAATCTAACCTCTGGAGCAATTGCAAGTCTACCTCCTACAAAGCTTGACTTCTTCTCACTCAACTAATGTAATTCGTCCTACTGTACCAACCCTAATTTAGCATAAATCACATAGCTCTTTCAAACTAGAATGAATGACGCATGCCTCTCATCTTCTATATGCCTTTAAGGCATCCTCCTTTTATATGAGGTGCCCCTTACACCTACCCCTGAACTCTAAGGTAGACCCTAGTGCTTATATGTCAACTTTGTTTCTTTTGGTGCCTTGTTCACTGACCATACATGTCTAACAAGTGAAATCAACATGTGCATCCAACTATGCCCATTATGTCTAACAATTGCATCAAAATAACTCCAATGAGTAAGGGACATTCAACCCCTTGGGTTTGCACATTTGACTTATGCACTCAAGACATCCAAACTCTTATAAAAGCACTCAAACATCCCAACTCTAATAAAAACAACATGGAATGATTCACCAATGCATCCATTGATTAGGTAGGCAACATATAGCATTATAACTTTCTATAGAAACTGAGAGTTATTGTAACTAGGTCATAGGAACCATTACCCATAATACAAGTCTCGTCATCTCTAAACCCATAAAAATTTCCATATATATTTTTAAATTGTAGGAGCAACTCTTTCTCTCATCTCAATAAGATGAATCAATTTTTTATTGTTCTATTAATATCAAAGTAGGTTAAGTCATGCACTTTGATTTTCATGATGTACTCAGAAATATTGTCTTGACATTAAGAATTGTATCCACAAAAGATCCCTTCATTTATCTTACATTGTTTCTTTTAGAGATACATTCAAAATATCTACTTGTGTTAAGATAGACCAAGTCGTGTAATCAAAGACATATGAGGGCTTATGTTGGGGAAAATTTTAGGAAATTTTAGGGTTAGTATTCACAAACAAGTTAATTTCCAAGATTAAATAATCTCAATTTCTATTTTTCCCAAAAATAATTCATCTAAATTTTATAATAAAAAAATATTCACTTTAGAAATAGTTAATTTTTTTAGGAGGTTATATAAAGTTATTAGAAATTGAATGTTTTTATAAGAATATCAAACAAATATTTTATAGTTTTCATAATAGGAACTAGTAAAATTGATGAATGTTAAGATAAATTTCCATCCTTAAAATTACCCTTACTTATACGTTTGTTACATCTATTAAAAATATTTATTTTGAAAAAAACCAAATCATCTGATAAATCTAATATAAACATTACATCACAGGTTGAGTCTTGACGTCAATTGCGAAAAGATGCAGGTTGGATCATTGTGCATCTAAGAACCTTCTCATCATCTACAGGTTGTAAAATCACATAGGCAGGACGACAGGAAACAATGAGAAATTAGTGTTTTCGGGAGCCTGAGAGGCACCAAAATTACTCAACATACTGAGAGATAAAACATACCCGTGTGATGTGTCTACGGTATGTTTTCACGGGCAGATCGGAACCCTCAATGTGTTTCTAACATTAGCAGAGAATTTGTGTAACTCTGAGTTTTGTGCTGAAATTCATATGTTGACAACCGTAAATGAATTTGCCTGACAACCGTAAATGAATTTGCCTGACATATTCACGTTCGGTGCGCTGTTATTTTGAAAGCACTGCCATTGTTGGCATGGGTATCATGAAGTTCTATCAATTTCGTGTTTTAGTATTGCAATTATTGTTGCACGCCATTGTAATATCATTGAAACAACAATGTTGGAGTTTAAGATCGTACACAGATTTGATAAGGGGGTAATTTCTTTATATTTTTTGACATGGGTTTTTCATGCTTGGATTTGTCATGTCCACAACTCATTTTAAGTGGATAGCTGTGTTTATATGGGAAAGAAAGAGAGTGCTAGATTATAGAAATGTTTTCTTACAAATAGTTTAATAAATAAGAATATTTCTCAGTGATAATAAAAAGTTGATTAGATTTATTGATGTTGGAGTATTTAAAATTCCAAAATAAGCTTCACTCTTCAAACACAGAGAAATTTAAAAAAAAATCTTTTGACAGGAGATAGAGTTTCACACTGTAAAACAACTTCTATTACTTCAAAAAAAACTGTTACAAATTTTCCTCTTAACAGAGAGATAACATAAAGAAGAGTGATTGCTACAGACACAGTGCACAGAAAAACTTTCACTGTGGAAACAAAATACTCTCTGTCTCTTAAAAAAAAACTATTGTGTATTTTCACTCCGCGCTGCTGTGCGAAACAAAACAAAAATGACAATTCAATCTACAGGCTTGCGGACCTTTTCATTTTATATGCCGCGCATATTAAACATTACATATAAACCATATATAAAAACTTTAAGCAAAGTTAAGAACTATTAAAACAAAAACAAATATAATGCGGGCTACTAGGTAGGGACCACATCGCAATCGGCCATCGCAGTCAGCGATCGGCGGTGACAAACAAAACTTTGTGATTTAACGACATGCGATGTTGCGATTGCAATTGTGATTGGATCGCATCGCAACATCCGATGGAACACTTGTGATCCACACAATCTTCCAATTGCGATTACACGACGGACGCGATGGCTCGATATTAAATCCGCCATATAAATGGCGTCGGGTCCGTGCTTTAAACAAACGCACGACCAAACGGCAAACCTATGATCTTTTGATTGCGATCAATGATCCGGATGCGATTGGCGCATAAAATTGTGATATATAACCGGATCGGGTCCGCCCTTCAATCAGGACTCATCACAAAAGACCACTGATTGATCCCTGCAATTGGAAACTTGCGATTCATATCATATAACGCCGTGTGGTCAAGTGGACCCACGGGCCTCGGTTGCTGTGGAGAGCGATTCATAATATAACCTTTGGTTGTATTGTGTACAACCGTTCCACTTGCATAACTCTGCCACATCCACAAGACATTTGGTTCATGTTTCATATACATTGCGATTTGCGATTGCGATTGAATCGCATAGCATCGCAAATTCCTCATCAACAAGACACTGCTTCAAAAAAGAAAACTTGCGATTGCGATCTGCGATTAAGTGATGGGGACCACTTTTCTGTCAAATCAAAAAATAAAAGGGCTTCCACATGTTTCTCTTCAATTTTCATTCATTTCTGGTTGTTGAAGGCTTTAAAGCCTGAAACGACTGTTTTTAATTTGTTCTGCTCCTTCGTAGTTCCGATCTACGGGAAATCTTCATTCCTCTGCAAAACGGCTCTGCCCATCACCAATTCAATTTCCTCTGCTATACTTGGCTGCGGCCCATCAAAAGTTAATTCATCTCCTTACATTCTCCATGCTTCTTCAATTTACAGTGCTGCGCACTCAATTTTTGCTGCTGCTGCCTTTGTACTTGTTTCTTCTTCTTCCTGCCCAAGGCTGGCAGGTGACTTTAATATTTTCAACACTCCCCCTTAAATTCAACTGCTGGATTATCAATCATACCCAAGCATTTTCTTAAAAATTCAAAGGTATTTTGTCCCAATGACTTTGTTAAAATATCAGCATATTGTTCCTCTGTTTTACAATGCTATAAAACAATTTCTCCATTGTTTACCAATTCTCTGATATAATGAAACTTTGTATCTATGTGCTTTGTTCTTTTATGAAATACAGAATTATTTGACAATGCAATAGCTGAGCTATTGTCACAATAAATCATTGTCCCTTTTACATGTTCTTGGCATAAACTTCTCAACATCCTTCTCATCCAAATTGCTTGACACGTTGCTGCTGTAGCTGCCACATACTCTGCTTCTGCAGTAGATAGTGCTACAATCGGCTGTTTCTTAAAAGCCCATGAAATGGCTCCTGAACCCATATGAAAAACATAACCGGAAGTGCTCTTCCGATCATCTACACTTCCAGCCCAATCATTGTCAGTGTATCCAACTAATTCTAAATTTTCTGAAGTAGTATATAAAATACCAAATCTTTTAGTTCATTTCACATGCCTCAGAATTATCTTTGCTGCTTGCCAATGTGCTTCTTTTGGCTTCTCCATAAATCTGGAAATTAAACTAACAGCATGCATAATATCCGGCCTAGTTGCAGTCAAATACATGAGGTTGCCAACTATGCTTTTATACAAACCTGGATCAAAATCCTTGCTGCTATCATCTTTACTCAACTTCAATCCCATTACTGTGGGAGTAATTGCAGCTTTGCACTCCTGCATATTAAATCTTTCTAGAACTTGATTCACAGAATTTTCTTGAGATATAAAAATCCCTTTCTCACCTTGCTCCACTTCTATTCCCAAGAATTATCTTAATAAACCCATATCAGTCATTTCAAATTCATCTTTCATGACTGTTTTAAAATTCTCAACAAGGTAATTTTCATTACCTATAAATATCAGATCATCAACATATAAAACAACAATCAACAGCTTACCATCTTTTTCTTTGATGTAGAGGGTGGGTTCTCCCTCACACTTTTCAAATCCATTCTCCATTAGATAGGAGTTTATTCTGATGTACCACCCTCTTGGTGCTTGTTTCAGCCCATAAAGAGCTTTCTTCAGTTTACAGACCTTATGCTCTTGGCCTTTCTTCTCATATCCGAGAAGTTGTTCCACATATACCTCTTCCATTAAAACTCCATTTAAAAATGCAGATTTTACATCCATCTGATATACTTTCCATTTGTTTTGTGCTGCTATGGACAGCACTGCTCTTACTATCTCAATTCTTGCAACTGGTGCAAAAGTTTCTTCATAATTAATCCCATGCTTCTGCTTATATCCTTTGACAACAAGTCTGGCCTTGTGTCTTTCTATTTTTCCTTCAGCATTGCTTTTGGTCTTATAGACCCATTTAACTCCAATTACTTATTTTCCTTCTGGGAGATCAACCAACTCCCATGTTTTGTTCTTCTCTATGGCATTGATTTCATCATCCATAGCTTCTATCCATTTTCTATCTTTAATAGCATCTTCAAAATGAATAGGATCATCAACTTGACAATACAAAGCAAATAAGGAATTCATACCTTCATTCGCTGCTCCTTGCTCATAAATTTCTCTAATACTTCTGAACCTTGTTCCACTTTCACTTTGTGTAGTTGTGCTTGAGGAAGCACTTAATTCTGTTCCGTGTGGTGTACTCGGTGAACCACTCACGCTTCTTCTCAAGGGTGTTCTCGCTGCCGCTTGAGGTGTCCCTTGCTGTCATTGCATTTAAGGAGGTTGTGCTACGGATGGGTTGTTAATGTCAACCACATCTCCTTCATATTCATCATGAGACAAACAGTTTTTTACATTGATTGTCTTCTCAATACTTCCATCCCATGCTTCTTCTTCAATAAATTGCACATCTCTGTTTATCACAAACTTCTTTGTGGATGGGTTATACAATTTGTATCCTTTGGAATCCTCACAATATCCAAGGAAAATGCACTTCTCCCCCTTACTGTCCAACTTCTTTCTCAACTTGTCTGGAATGTGTGCATATGCCACACATCCAAAAACTCTCATGTGGGTGACTCCCTATTTTCTGCCACTCCACGCTTCTTCTAGAACCTTGTTCATTACAGCTTTTGTGGGGCATCTATTTAAAATATACACAGCACAGTTTGATGCTTCTGCCCAATATTCATTCGGCAAATGCTTTGCCTTCAGCATGCTTCTCACCATCTCCATTATGGTTCGATTCTTCCATTCAGCGACTCCATTCTGTTGCGGCGTGTACCTGGTGGTAAATTTCTTGTGTATGTCGTTCTCTTTGCAAAAACGCAAAAACTCCTTTGATATGTATTCTCCTCCTCTGTCGGTTCTGAGGAATTTAATGTGCAGTCCGCTCTATTTTTCTACAAGAGCTTTAAAATGGCGAAATTTTTGAAAAACTTCACTCTTATATTTTAAGAAATAAACCCACACTTTTCTTGTGAAATCATCTATGAAGGTCAACATGTAATTGCTGCCCGAAATAGATGCTATTTGCATCGGCCCACATAAATATGAGTGGATTATCTCCAAAGGTGCTTTCGCCCTTATGTTTTTCCTTGAAGGAAAATTTTCTCTGTGTTGTTTTCCCAAGATGCAGTCTTCACATAGGCTGTCAGGCTTCTCAATCAATGGCAAACCTTTTACCATTCCTTTTTTGTGCAGCAAATTTAATCCTCCGAAATTGAGATGTCCAAATCTCAGATGCCATAACCAATTTTCATCTTTCTCTTCCTTTTGAAAGGCTTCTTGTGTTACAGCTGCTATACTCTTTCCTTTTCCCTTCAAGTCAATATTGAGCTTGAGCAGAAACATTCTATTGCTGGTCATTTGAATTTCAGCAATAATTTTCTTACTTGGAGGAATATCTTTTATTGTGCACACATCATCTTTAAAAATTATATTGTAACCTTTGTTTATGAGCTGCCCAACGCTCAAAAGATTACATTTCAAACATGGAACATAATACACATCAGGGACAAATTTCTGCTCACCATTTCTTGCTCGTATTGTAACTTTTCCTTTCCCTTTGATAGAGATCTTAGTATCAGTCCCTGTGGTTACTTCAGATTTAACATCTTCATATAGATTGGAAAACATTGTTATGTTCCCAGTCATGTGATTACTACATCCTGAATCTAAGAACCAAACATCATCTCCTTTATCTTGTGCTACATTACATGTTAACAGCACATTACTTGGGTTCTTTTCTTCTTTTGCTACATTAGCATTCTGCCTATTTTTCATGTCATTTTGCTTCTTTCTACATTCATTGGCATAGTGCCCATATTTCTTGCAATAATGACACTGGACATTGGATTTGTCATACCTTTGTCCATGACCATGTCGGTGTTGATGTCCACCTTGTTGGCTGTTGCATTGGCCATGGCTCTGATTTTGACTGTTGCTCCTTCCATGTGAATGTGAAGAGTTGTTCCTTCTACCTCTCTTCTGGCTTCTGCCTCTTCCTCTTCCTTTGCCTTGACCTCTTCCTCTTCCTGAAGGCATCTGAGTCTTGAAGGCATGCTCAAGAGATGAATGTTCATCTCTGCTCAATCTTTGTTCATGAGTTATCAGTGAGGCATGAAGTTCATCTACCGTGAACTTTGAGAGATCCTTGGTCTCTTCTATGGTGGTGACAATAACATCAAACTTTGAGGGTAAGCTTCTCAAAAGTTTCTCCACAATTCTCCTTTCTTCAAGAGTTTCTCCATGGGATCTTATCTGATTTACAATCCCAATCACATGCGTAAAAATGTGTCTACACTGTCTGACTCTTTCATGCAAAGAGTTTCAAAATCTCTTCTCAGCAACTGAAGTTTTGCTATTTTAACTTTCTCCATACCTTGATAGGCTACTTTCAGAGTTTCCCATGCCTCCTTGGATTTCTTAGCTACTACTATCCTTGGAAACACACTCTCATTAACAGCTTGATACAAATAGAAAAGGGCTTTGGAGTCCTTCTTTCTATTACTCTTCAATATATCCTTCTCTGCTTGAGTTAAGGCATTAAAGGCCTACTCATCAGCTGGTTCAACAAAACCATCTTCTACAAGTTCCCATAAGTCTTGTGAGACAAATAGGGCTCTCATGGTAATGGCCTAATAATCATAATTCTTTCAATTAAATTGTGGAAGCTGAACATTTCCAATGTTCACTCCAGTGCTTGGTCCAGCCATTGCTTTTAAACTGAACACTGAACTTAAACAAACTGTCTTTCCTTTTTCTGAAAGAACAAACCTCCTTTTTTTTAAAAACAGAAATAACAACTCTGTTATCTTTGAGAAATACCTGAACTTTGACCTCTGTTGGGCTTTCACACTGTTGGAGAAAACACTGCAACAAGTCTCCTTCTTCTTCAGCTTCTTTGAGAACTTCAAAGAGCCTAAACTAGCTTTGATACCATGTTGGAGTATTTTAAATTCCAAAATAAGCTCCACTCTTCAAACACAGAGAAATTTTAAAAAAATTCTTTTGACAGGAGATAGAGTTTCACGATGTAAAACAACTTCTATTACTTCAAAAAAAACTGTTACAAATCTTCCTCTTAACAGAGGCATAACATAAAAAGGAGTGATTGCTACAGATGCAGTGCACAGAAAAACTTTCACTGTGGAAACAAAATACTCTCTGTCTCTTAAAAAAAACTGTTGTGTATTTTCACTCCACGCTGCTGTGCGAAACAAAACAAAAATGACAATTCAATCTACAGGCTTGCGGGCCCTTTCATTTTATATGCCGCGCATATTAAACATTACATATAAACCATATATAAAAACTTTAAGCAAAGTTAAGAACTATTAAAACAAAAACAAATATAATGCGGGCTATTAGGTAGGGACCACATCGCAATCGGCCATCGTAGTCGGCCATCGGTGGTGACAAACAAAACTTTGCGATTTAACGACATGCGATGTTGCGATTGTGATTGGATCACATCGCAACATCCGATGGAACACTTGCGATCCACACAATCTTCCGATTGCGATTACACGACGGATGCGATGGCCCGATATTAAATCTGATATATAAATGGCGTCAGGTCAGCGCTTTAAACAAACGCGCGACCAAACGGAAAACCTTCGATCTTCCGATTGCGATCAATGATCCGGATGCGATTGGTGCATAAAATTGTGATATATAACCGGATCGGGTCCGCCCTTCAATCGGGACTCATAACAAAAGACCGCTGATTGATCCCTGCGATTGGAAACTTGCGATTCATATCATATAACGCTGCGTGGTCAAGTGGACCCACGGGCCTCGGCTGATGTGGAGAGCAATTCATAATATAACCTTTGGTTGTATTGTGTACAACCGTTCCGCTTGCGGAACTCTGCCACATCCATAAGACATTTGGTTCATGTTTCATATACATTGCGATTTGCGATTGCGATTGCGATTGAATCGCATAGCATCGCAAATTCCTCATCAACAAGACACTACTTCAAAAAAGAAAACTTGCGATTGCAATCTGCGATTAAGTCATGGGGACCACTTGTCCGTCAAATCAAAAAATAAAAGGGCTTCCGCCTGTTTCTCTTCAATTTTCATTCATTTCTGGTTGTTGAGGGCTTTAAAGCCCGAAACGACTGTTTTTAATTTGTTCTTCTCCTCCGTAGTTCTGATCTACGGGAAATCTTCATTCCTCTGCAAAACGGCTCTGCCCATCACCAATTCAATTTCCTCTGCTATACTTGGCTACAGCCCATCAAAAGTTAATTCATCTCCTTACATTCTCCATGCTTCTTCAATTTACAGTGTTGCACACTCAATCTCCGCTACTGCTGCCTTTGTACTTGTTTCTTCTTCTTCCTGCGCAAGGCTGGCAGGTGACTTTAATATTTTCAACAATTGAGTTAATTATATTATCAAAATAAGATTTTTGATTATTTATATCATTATTTTGTAAGTCAGACTTCCAACCCTGAAATTTGATTTGAATTCTAAGTCCATGAATCTTCTAAAATTTGAATTCTAAGCACATGAATCTAAATCTTCGTCAGCCATTTAACTTATATGACTATAATAATGAAAAAAAGAAAAAAGCTTTGTATTTAGAGAAGAAAACCACCACCCAATGCTTTACGCACATGTTATCTTTTATCATTTCGTCTTTATTATCTTTCATCATATGGACTTCCATGGTTACCTCGAAAGCATTTAATAAACTATTGAAAGTCACAGTGCCCCGTTAATTTTGAGGCAAACTTTGTTTGGGATAAGGATAGGAGGAAATGACGTAGTACAACACTTAAGTGAGTTTGGTTCTTACTCAACAAGTGAGCAATATGAAGAAGAGAATGGAACTAAAAGAATTGATTTAGAAAAAGAAGAGAGTAATGTTTATGAAAAGCAAATTCAATGCTACTTTCAAGACAAATCTACATGAATCACCTCCAAGGCTCCAAAGGAAAGATATATTTGTTATTATTGTTTTCAACAGGGATATATCCTCATTAATTGTATACATAGAGAGGGCACAGGCTCCGGTTGATGGAAATATGAAGGACAAAGCTTTCACTGCTACTAATAGCAGCAAAGATCAATGTGGTTTTGTAGTGTGTGAAGACAATCCTCCCCTTGATGGTGAGAAGGAATGTGTGTATTGATCCAGAAATTTGTTCACTGAAAATAAATTTGTAAACAGTGGTGTATGACCCTCTTTACATGTGTGATGTCCATCCATCCACAATTGATTTCTTTTAGTGTGAACAAATGCATGGTTCCTTATTCCCATCCATAATTGTTCATTTCAAACTAGAGTATGTCCCAGTGCTCATGAGCAAAAATAAAAACAGAGCTTATTTATAAATATCTATATCTTAATATTTAAAAGATCTTGAGTTAAGATGGATCTATGTACAACGCATTTCCTGCTTTGGCAATTTTACAATTTTATGAGTCGGATTTCATATCATTTTCTTGTTAGAAATACTGAGAGGGGGGTAAATCAGTATTTCTTTTCAATTGTTAATTATTGTCAGTTAGATTCTTCACAATTAAAGACAGAGAGATATATATAATAATGATATTAAGAATTAAAGAGAACTTCAATCCCTTTATAATAATAGTGTACAATAGATGAGAGAAGGGCACCAACCCTTTTAATGAAACAGGCACCAACCTGTTGCCAAGCACCAACTTGGACTTTGGTGAGGCTCCGAGCTCTAGGGCTTTGACCCTATACTTCTCAAGGCTACAACCTTGTGTTTAGAGGCACCAACCCTTAGGACACCAATCCTCCAACTTTTAATAAATAGAATGAGTAAGTAACTTACATCAGTTTCTCCACAAGTCTGTTCCAGACTTCCAATTTGTTCACTGAATATTCTTTACTGTCCAAAACTCCACTGTCAAACCACTAACTGCTCCATTGTCCAAGATCTTCAAGTTTGTAACTTGTACAGGCCTCCAGCTATCACTTGAAGCTTTACTGTTGACTGTTCATGCCTCCACTAGCTGTCCACAAAAAGAACTCTGAACTTTGATCACTGAAATAATGATGATCATTCCACAGTTGTATCACCACAGATTTATTACACCGACCTTTCCACAGTTGTATCTTTAATCCTCCACAGATTTGTCCTATCTGAGATCCAAAGAAGCACTGGTCAACACCACTGATGTGTTCTATTCGAGCTCAGAAGAAACACTGAATTTACACTTCAGGTTCACTATTCCGAGATTCTGTGGTGAGGTTTTATAACCCTGGTCAAGTGATTGTCCGAGCTATATAACACAATTATGAGGTATGGAGGGTGTAATCAATAGGACCAAGCCCTTATTTCACTGGTCCGAAGCTCTGTCCTGCAGTCTTTTAAAAAACGAGCCACTACAGTCACTGTAATTGTAGACAGGTCTAAGGCTGGTACACTCTCACAGATCCGAGGCTTATATTCTCATTCAGATTAGAGGTTGTAGATTCAGAAATATGCTTTGTATAGGCTCCTTCTTCTTGATGTTTGAAAGTTCACGAGTTGTGAACTGTTGTTGCTTCTAAGCTCCCACTGTGTCTTTGACTGAAAAAGATGATTGAATGTCAACTCTAGACGTCATATATATACTGGTTTTGATCATAAATGAAAAGACACGTCCCTTTTCCAAGGAACATGAGCCTACACAAGTGGCTTAGGTTGGCTGGGATAAAATATATTATAATATTAAAAAATCGATATCTCTTCAACCACCAGGAATTTGAGGGCAAGTAAGAGCTTGTTGGAAAGAGGGAAAAATCCTCTTTAATATGGTCTAGGATTCATTGTGAAAGGATGCCTCCAAGGTATCTAAATTTATTTTTCTTTGTGACAGTTCATGAAATTTAGAGCAAAAGGTGATTGGGGCAGTAAGAGATCATTAGAGCTTCTTCATCATGGTGTGTCTTCATGTCATCGTGATAGTACAGCATCATGCCATCATATGATAGTGCACATGTATGTCATCATATGTCATAGTGCAGCATCTATCAATTTTCCATTAAGAGAGCACATCAAGAGAGCTTATATTCCATCAATGACAATTATTGACCAACATTTCTTCCTCTAAATGGTAACTTCATTGTATAAATTAGGATTCTTATCTTCTTATCCTTTTCCGTATTGGCATTCTCATCTCTTACCTTATTTCTTAGACTCTTCTTAGAGTTGCCATACCAGGGTTTAGATAGTTTTGGGGAAGAATAAACTCTAGAGGTATTCCTCTGAGGACGAGTTCTTTGGAGAAAAGCTGCCCCCACACTGCCTTCAAGACCTAGCTTCAAGTTGGTGCGGACATTTACTCTGGAAAGTTTATCTTATGTACTGTTTGAAAAAATAACATAAAGGTGTCTTTCAAATGCTTAAAATTTTCAGGTTTCTGATTTTAATCTAGAATTTCATATTGATGATTTTAACTATGCTTTTACCAGTCTCGGTGCTAATGTAGTTAACAGGCCTTATTTCAAGCCATAACTACACATTTCTAGCTGGTTTGATAAGTGTAACAGTCCGCTTCATAACTGTGGCAGTCTTGATCAATTTGAGATTGGTTCTTCGGCCGAGAAGTTGGTCGACATGAAAAATTTATTTGCCAGAATTGTTGCGGCAATGGATTCTCAACAAAGGTTCTTCACGGGACAAATGGCTGCAAGCATTTGAGCAGGTTTAGCAGTCGTCATACAAGTAGTAGTGAAATTTGGATGAAGTCATGGGCAAGTTGGATTTTGTAATATTCGGGGGACATATTGCGTATGCTTTTTGTAATATTGGTTATCTTGTAACAGTGGGAGTTTCAGAACTTCTATTCGATTTGATCATGTATCCTCGTGTCTCATTGGAAGGCTGTAAGTAAAGCCATGTAACCAGACATTCTAGAAGATAATGCAAATTTAAACTTTAGAAGTGAGTTTATTTTAATGTCAACTTTGAAAAGGTTATAAGCTTCATCAAATATAGCACACCACAGGTAAATTGCATACACCATGCAACAAAATTGAGAGAATGAAGTTGGGTCAAAAGAAGTAGGGATTCTGCAGATATTCATCTATCTCTATAACGCCCCATATGTTGTCACATGCTTTGACCGCCTGCACCTGCTTACACGGAATGCAGGGAATACTCAAGTTGCTGACACTTTGTAAAAATTGGCAACTAGGGCCAAATTACATTTTGGAGAACTCATTTGATGAAGACAATTACCGCATTAAATTCCTCTTTTCGAGAGGACCAAAATCAATATAAAGATCATCTCGTTTGGACAAGCGGAAGTGTGATTTTGAATTTTTGTTTTCTCACATGCAAATTATTAAGATCGGCCTCTCCTATATGTAGGCTCATCAAGCCCAATGGACACTTCTCTTGACCCCTTCGAATAATATATATAGAAGTGTTCCCTCACAACATAACACACAACATATCTCTGAAATGGCCGCAGATAGAAGGTTAGCTCCAGCGAAGAAGGATGGGACTGTTTGTCGTTTTGATTGAGCTGCATTATGTGCTGGGTCCCCTAGGCTGGAGGCCACATCTACTAAAGGAATGTTTGGGCTTGTATGAATTATGTTTTGGGCTCTTTTTATCTCCTACTGCAGATCCGAGCTATTCTAGAAGAGCAGCCTAGATCCATCTTAACCCCGAATCTATCAAGCACCGAGAGGGATCAAATCTCTCAAGGTGTGAACTTGCACCTCTTTTTTTAGTACAAAACTTGAGGAAAGGTTTGCACCTTGAGAGATTTGATCCCTCTTGGTGCTTAATAGATCTAAGGTTAAGATGGATCTAGGTTCGTTTCAGTCATGTGCAATCATACAAAAATTTGTTGAACATCTAATTATCTTGATCATTTTAAATATGCTAAATATGTCTAAAATTAATTTGGTCTATTTAATTTTAGCTTTGCTTAGTTACCTCAATTTGTTGAGATGAGAGACACTGTTAGTAACTTCTTTTTTGTCGGTCAACAAGCTTTCATTATATTATCAAACGGAAACTAAGTCCAAAATTCATATCCAAGGACCCTTCTCTCTCATGCCGAATAGACTTGGTGAGCATAGGGCCTAAAGGAAAATAATGACACCCAATGCCAGAATTTATTTCCAAATGGCCTATTAGCCATACCATACATAGCCAAAATTGAACAAAATCCAAAGCAGGAGACAACCTCTTAAGGAGGCGGATTAGGCAAGAAGACAAGAGGGGCAGCAAAGAGGCATGCATGTTCATGCATGTGGAAATTGATGTGTTCCACCCTCACCTCCAGAGAGCAAAGGTGGTCATTGGTGTGTTGGAGTTGTCACCAAAGGCTTTCCAAGTTGTCCAAGGTTTCATTCTGGACATGCTATACATCGTTGATGTAGGCAACCAATTCATTTCAGTCCTCATAACGCTGGTCCCTTGGGATGTTGACATTCAGTTGAATATTTTTCAACTAGCCTACAATAGAGTCCAGGGTGGTTGGAGCTAACACTTGTCCCAGAGAGCGGGCAGGAGAGATTATAGCATCCTCCTCAATGTCCCTGCTGACTGCATTTTCCGAGGATGAGTGAATGTCCTCGTTCCGTTGTTGATGCTCTTCTTGGCGAGGAGCTTCTCCCCCCCTGACGAGGACAGCCTCGCTAGCGCGACATTGAGGCAGACCAAGGGAAATTGAAGGCGGTCAAGGCTGGACGGATGTACCCACAAGAATTTGAGAAGGACCTTTCAAGGAGCCTGCAGAAGGACCACCCTTTCGACAGGAAACACCAAGCAATAAAGAGATGAACATTGTAAAAGAAATCACAAAACAGATTACCAGAACCAACGAAACCGAGACTGGAGGCGCTCCGCCTCTTCTTCCGACTATCTCCAGCACCACCCCAATTCAAGTCTACTCGAATTGCACCCCTCCCAGTGAAGAGTGCACAAACCTCCCAACAGCAGTGAGAACGAGAGTAAGCCAACACAAAACAGACCCTTCCAACACCAAGAGAGTCGGACTGAAAAAAATCCCACTATGTTATGAACCCGAAATCAAATCGCAAGCGGAGGGGACAGCGACTCGGCCGGAGGAGACCAGTCCAGGCCAGGGGAAACTAGTTGTGGGAGCAGAACCCTTCCCTTGGAGACAAATATGAACACTCAACAGACAGACCGAGAAATCCCGAAAGGAAGCTCAGCGTTGTAGCCACCTTCATTGTGCCAGGATCCCACGGACAATCCCTGGCCAAGACCTCTCCTTGCTCCAAGATAAACCATGTCATGCATTCCTCACCTACCAAGTGCCATGACCCCTGCCAAGAAAACCAGAGCTCAAACCCAAAATCCTCTGCAGTCTCCCACCTCATCACCCAAAACACCACACTGAACATCTTCACAAGACAGATCAAAGTTATAACGTCGCCGCAACTGGGAAGGTCGCCTGTTTGTGAGCTCTTAATGATGACTATATTCATAATGATACATTCAAGGGGCACGTGGAGTCCAGGTGGGCTCCATACGCCACCATGTCGCCACATGTTGCACCATTCCATCACCCCCATCAGGGAGAGAATGTTAGTAACTTGAATGATGAAATAAAAATTTTGAGTGCAAAGTGACAATGTAACAATGTTGAATGATAAAAAATGTAAATAATAAGAATATAGTCAATTACAAACAATATTCATTGCGAACAATCTGAAACTATTTTCTTCTACTATTCTTATTGTCACACCTATTAGTTATTTTCTATTACCGCGTTTGAATGCAAAGTGATTAACAATGTTGAATGATGGAAAATGGGAATAACAAAAATGTAGCCAATTACAAATAGTTTACAATTTCGGGAAGAAGATATTTCAGGTAAGTGAACATTTTATTTAGAATGAAAATTCAAATATTGTATTTATGATTGAATTACTATAACACAGAAGTCAATTCACATCATGAATAATGTTTATGTGCTTACCCTGAGAGTGTGTGTATGTTTTGGGGCTGAAATAGAGATATAGATGGAGGGGGAGAGAGGGAAGAAGAGAGAGGCAAAGAAAGGGACGAAGGAAGAGATATAGATATGGAGAGAAAAGTGTTAGAGAGAGAGAGAAGGGGAAGAGGGAGAGAGGGAGTGGAAAAGGGAGGGAGAGAGAGAGATCGATAGATATGGAGAGAGTGTGTGTATGTTTGGGGGGTGAGATAGAGAGATAAAGGAGAGACAATGGGAGATAGAGATATAGATGGAGGGGCCATAGATGTGCTTACAATGAAATCAATGCACACTATTAATCTAATTACTTTGAAATTAATGTACATCATACATCTAGTTGCATCAAATTAGAAATCAACATCTACAATGAAATCAATGCATCTAGTGTAAACAATTAAATAGGATTAAAAATCAACATCTACACTAAAATCAATGCATTTACTGCAAACAAATTAAAAATCAATATCTACACTGAAATCAATGCATCCAGTGCAAGCAATCAAATAGAAGTAGAAATCAACATCTACACTGAAATCAATGCATCTAGTGTAAGGTATTAAATAGGATTAGAAATTGACATCTACATTGAAATCAATGCATCTAGTGCAAGCGATCAAGTACAATTAGAAATCAATATATACACTGAAACCAATGCATATAGTGCAAGCAATCAAATAAGAGTAGAAATCAACATCTACAGTGAAATCAATGCATCTAGTGTAAGGTATTAAATAGGATTAGAAATCGACATACATTGAAATCAATGTATCTAGTGCAAGCGATCAAATAACATTAGATATCAACAACTACATTAAAAACAATACATCTATTTTAGTGAAAAACCAAAATATTCATCAATTTCTACATCTAACTTCTATGTTTATATTTGTCTTTGTGTGTCTCTTGCTTCTTCCCTCTCTCTCAACCTTCCATTCTGTGTCTATCTCCCTCCCTCTATCCTTCTCTCTCTCCCTCTCCCTCTCCCTCTCTCCTTTGTCTCTCTCTCATCACCTCTCCCTCCCTTTCTCTATCTTTCTCTTATTCCCTCTCCCCCCCTGCCATCTATATCTATACCTCCCTCCAACTCTCATTTGTCTCTCTATCTCATCCCCCTAAACATGTCATGCTCTCTCTCTCTCTCTCTCTCTCCCCTATATATCTCTATATTAGCTTGCATACACACTATCTCTCTCCATATATATCTATCTATCTATTTCTCCTTCTTCCTCTCCATGTATATCTCTTCCCTCTCTATTAAATTTGGTTAACATGCTCTTTCTTTAGGATAGTTACTTTAATATCCCACAATTGAATTCATTAATCCATTAGAAATTACAGTCATCATTAAGATATGACAGTAACCGATGAAAGAACACTAGTGCTAAATGCAAAGGACAAACCAAGATCAGCCCCCAAACATATACACGCTCTCTCTCTCTCTCCCCCCTTCTCACCCCCAAAACATACACACTCTCTCACCATATCTCTCTCTCTTTGTCTCTCTCCCTCCCTCACTGTCTCTCTATCTCTCCCTTGTCACTCGCTCTCCCTCTCCACCTTTCTCTCTTTATGTCTCTCTTCCCCTTCCAAATCCATCTCTCTCTCCCCCTCTCTCTCTTCCTTCCTCTCTCTCCCTTTCTCTCCCACCTCCCTCTATTCCCCCTCCTCTATCACACACACTCTCTCTCCACCCTCCAACTATGTCCCTATCTCCCTCTCTCTCTCCTTCTTGCTCTCCCCCTCTATCCCCCCTCCATATCTATGTCTCCCTGTCTCTCTCCTCCCCTTCTTTCCCTATCTATATCCTCTCTTTTTCTCTCCCTTCCCTCGTCTCCCCTCTTCCTCATTCCATCTTCATCTGCCCCTTATCACTCCCTCTCTCTCTCCACCTCTATTTCTCAATGTCTTTGTTCTTCCCTCCCTCTCTCTCCCCCTTTCTCTATCCTCTCTCTCAAGTCCCCTCTCTTTTCCTTCCTCTCTCTCCCTTTCTCTCCCACCCATCACACACACTCTCTCTTTCCACCCTCCAACTTTGTCACTATATCCCTCCCTCTCTCCTTCTTGCTCTCCCCCTCTCTCCCCCCTCCATATTTATGTCTCCCTATCTCTTTCTTTCCCTTCTTGCCCTATCTCCATCCTCTCCTTTATCTCCCTTCCCTCGTCTCTTGTCTCCCTCGTTCCATCTTTATCTCTCCCTTATCAATCTCTCTCTCTTTCCACCTCTAACTCTCAATGTCTTTGTTCTTCCCTCCCTCTCTTTCCCCCTCCAAATCCATCTCTCTCTCCCGCTCCCTCTCTCCTCCTCTCCCTGCTCCTCTCTCTCTTCCTTCCTCTCTCTCCTTGTCTCTCCCACCTCTGTCTCTCTCCTCGACTCTATTCCCTCCCCCCTCTCCCCCTCTCTCTCTCTCTCTCTTAAATATGATCCCATTGTATTGTATTTAATAAATTATCTATATTAAAAAAACATAATTGGTTGTAAAATATTAAACATGTATTTTGGATCAATCATGTCAAAGAAAATGCAATAATAAAAAACTTAAAAGAATCATGCGCTATTTTCCATCTATCATTGTTAGTCACTTTTGTTTCTCTTTGATTGGATATTTGGTTTAAATGCATCTATTTTGGTTCTTTATAATATTATTTATATTATATAAATTTCACATTTGTATATTATAAAAGTATTCTCATTTTTAATTTATTAAAACCTCGATTTAATCTCCATGAGAATATTTTTAGTAGTCGTGATGATGTTTGGTTTAGATATACCTCAAAAGTAATTATAATGGAATACTTAAAACCCTAGATCCATAACATAATAATCAAAATCTGAGATGGCCCATGGTATTGATAAATCATGGTATTATGATTTTTTTCCCCCACCTCCCTCTCTCTATCTCTCTCTTCTGGGTATTGGGTCATGGTTTTGTAAAAAACATATTTAGAAGTTAATAATATCCATGGTAAATATTCATGATTAAAAACTGGTAAATATTCATGATTAAAAACCTTGTTATATTGTAAATATTAATTTTTTATGTGCTTATTAATTAAATTTAAAGATGGTTATGCAATCAGTGTTTTAATTTATATTGTAAAATGGATGTTAATTTATAAGTACTATTTATGTGTTATATATTTTAAAGTGATATGTATATTATATTTTCTTTTATCTAATAAATTAATACAAAACAAAATTACAATATAAAAAAAAAAAATTGAATTTAAAAAATATCTCACATCTCAAAATTAACATCTCACATCTAACGTTCACCCATCCACCGTAAATTGAGCTATAGAGCGCCTATGGGTGCAATGAACGCAGATATTAGGAGAGTTTTGTGGTGTGAAAACCTCCTCTTTGGTAGGCCGCAATTGTTGTAATCATATGGGATTCCTACAGGATTATGTTCAGTTAGGTTAGGTAGTTAAGAAGTTATTCAATTAGTGATAACTAATTGCAGAAGTATAAATGTAATCGACATTTCAATGAATGAAATACACAGATCACGTCCTTTTAATTCAACAATGGTATCAGAGTGGTTTGGTGGAGTGTGCATTGAGATCCGAGGACCACGCCTAGCAAAGCAGTTGGAGCTTGAGATCTGAGGAGGCACAGTAGTGTTAGTGCATCGGTGTTCGTTTACACATGCTCATTGTTTTTTGGAGTGAAGTTGTGAAATCAGTGTGAGGACCCTTAGCCGGTGTTGAAGAACCTCTTCACAGCATTTGCAGTGAATGTGCATCTGCAGTGAGAGGACCCTTGGCGTGACCAACTACCACGGCATTTGCAGTCACTGTGCATCTGCGATGTGAGGACCCTTGGCGTGACCGACTACTTATTCAATGTTGTGGTGAGGTAGTGTAGAGAGACTGCCAGCATGAACCCCAGGAGTAGTTTTTCACTGAAAAAAAAATCCGATTGTTTTGACAGCGTCGGTTTTGGTGATGATCAGTAAGTTAGAAAACACAGTTTTTTAACGAAATTTGTGCCTTGTTGAAAAAAAAAATAGTGAAAACCTTCAAAGTTAAAAACAGCGTTTTTTAAGAGACAAAACAGAAGCACTTAATCAAAACAGAGTTTTTTAGAAAAATATCTGTCGGTAATTACGAAAGTTTTTTTTGTGGTTGAATCAGAACTTTTTTAAAGACAAAATTATGTGCATGTGAGAGAAATCTCTGCCAGTGATTACAAAAGTTTTTTTGTGGTTGAATCAGAATTTTTTAAAGACAAAATTATGTGTCTGTGATCAAAATCAATTTTTTGGTGATCAAAACATGAACTCCCTAGTATCTTTGATTGGGGTTGTGATTTAGGAAAGTTAAAAATACTCTTATCTTTAATGACTTATGGGATGGAGTCTGTGAAGGAGAAAGAGAGAATGCACCAGAGCAGCTCGATGAGCGGAAACAACTACAATCTGGCAAAATAAATATAAGAAGGCTTTTGCCTTAATCTCCACTTCAGTCTCAGAAAAGGTAAGTAGATACATTATTCAAAGTAAAATAGCTTATAATGCCATAAAAAAATCTAAAAGAACTTTATAATTCACATTCTAAATTGGAGATAATTCAGTGATTGTTGAAATTATTTAATCTGGAAATGAGCGATAATGATCCTCTAAAACTTGCCTCTGAAATTAAAGCCATCAATCATGAAATTGAATCTACTGGAGTTAAAGTTGATTTGTCGCTTACTTCCTTTATAAAAGCTCTTTACTCTAGTTATTCACACTACTTGGAATCTCTCCAAGCTAGTGGGCAACTAAAAGATTTAGATTTTGACAAATTAGTAGAGAAAGTTGCAGAAAGAGATAAGGTTTTTGGCAAAAAAGAAACATCACATAGTTCTAATACCGAAACCCTATGTCTTGCTCAAAAAGACCAAAAACCTCAAGAGGAATCTTTCAGAAATGCTAAGTGTAATAGAGGTCGAGGTAGGAAGAATTATAGAGGCAGGGGGGGCAAGAATATTCAGGGAGATAGATAGCAAAATGAAAAACAAAGCAATTTTTCTGATAAACCAACTGTAAAATGTTTTAAATGTGGTAAAATTGGACATACTGCTGCAAATTGTAGAATTCCCTGGGAGAAAATTAATGAAAAAGAAAACAATTGCTTGAAAAAAAAGATCATATAATTCTAGACAGAGGACAATCTTCTAAGAATGCACATTATGTTGTCGCCCATTGTGATTTCCACATGAAGATGTTTTTAGTACTTCTTTTTCTTCATGGTATGACAGATGGGTTCCAGACACAGATGCTACATGTCATATGACCTTTCGAAGAGATTTGTTTGATCAATTCAGTGATAATATTGATGAAGTAGTATAATAAGTCTCAAATCAAACCATCAGGTATTGGTTCAATTCAGTTAAAATTTCTTGGACTTTTAAATTATATTTTGAATGGTGTTCTTTACATTCCACGATTCCAAAGAAATTTGTTATCTCTTATACAAATAAAATAGCAAGGACATTCCATTCACATATTTAATGGTAAAGTAGAAATTAGAAGAGCAACTGACAATAAAACTGTAATGACTGGTGTGGAAGAAGCTAAATTATTGAAGTTGCATGGTATGTCGTCTGTTGCATTGAACACAACTTATTTAGTTCAACAAGATGATACTCTGTCATCTTCTTTATTATGGTATGCACGCTTTGGTCATGTTAATTATGAAAGTATTTGAATTATGAAACAACAGGGGATTAAGGGACTTCCAACAGTTCCCATAAAATTGACCCCATGTAATGCTTGTATATTGGACAAGCATCACAAATAGTCTTTTCAAAATTCTAAGTCTAGAGCTACAAGAAAAGTAAGCCTCCTACACTTTGATTTATGTGTCCAATCTCTGTACCAATTGCGAATGGAAATAAATACATACTCACTTTTATTGATGATTATTCGAGGATGTGTTGAGTTTATCTGCTTAAAAAAAAATCACAAGTTTTTGATGTGTTTGAGAAATTTCATCTTTTGATAACAAATGAAGCACAACTTACTATTGGTACTATAAGGATTGATAATGGAGGAGAATATACTTCACATGCTTTTGAAACATATTTGCAAGAGAATGGCATCAAACACCAAACCACAATACCATTTAATCCACAACAAAACGGTGTTGCTGAACGAATGAACATAACATTGCTTAATATGGTAAGGTCAATGATGTTTTTTAAGAATGTAAAATTGATGTTTTGGGGAAAAGTCGTGCTCTGTGCGGCATACATTAAAAATCAATGCCCTTCCTCTATCATTAACAACAGAACTCCATATGAATTGTGGTATAGTCGTCTTCATGTTGTTAAACATTTCAGAATTTACGGTTCTCAATGTTATGCTTTGATTCTTAAACATTAGAGAAATAAGCTAAGTGAACGAAAGAGAAAATGTATATTTTTAGGGTATTCCATGACTTCTAAGGCATACCGATTGCATGATGAAGAAAACAAAAAGTTTATTTTGTCAAGAGATGTCATTTTTCTTGAAACTGATAAAGATTCCTTCACTATTGATAGACAACTTAATCAGATAGACAAGTTTGTGTCTCAAAAGTTTTATTATGAATCAGATAATATATTTCCCCATCCTGAAGGGGGGATTCCTATATTAGATCAGTGTGTGGATTTTCCTTCTCTCAATGATGAGAAATTGGTTGATGATGATAATTCTGTTGTTGTTGATGAGGAATTGGTTTATGCAAGTGTTTCTATAGCAATGACAGAAATGGCAAGAACTGAGCCAGATGAAGAAGATGAGCAGCTTTTGCACTTTTTGAAGGTCAACTCGTATTCGAACATTTCCAAAGAAATATGACGAGCTTAAGGTTGGAAGTCCATCAGGTAAATATTCTCATTGTGAATTTAACTTTTCTGTGGATTGTGAACCTACTTGCTTTGAAGAAGTTGCTCGTTATGATCAGTGGAAAGATGGAATGCAAAAGGAATATGATGCTCTCATAAAAAATGGCACATGGAGGCTCGTGGATCCTCCTGCTAGCATCAAACATATTGGTTGCAATGGATTTATAAAACAATATAAAGTTGATGGTTCGCTAGACAAGCACAAAGCAAGACTTGTAGCGAAGGATATGCATAGAAAGAGTGTATCGACTATACAGAGACTTTTGCTCCTACAGCTAAATGGGGCACTATTAGATATTTGTTTGTTGTTGCAGCTTAGAAAGAATGAAAAATTCATCATATGGATGTCAAAACAGACTTTTTAAATGGAGATTTGAAAGAAGATGTTTACATATTTCAGCGAGAAGGTTTTTTCGTTGGAGGGAAAGAACAAAAGGTTTGCAAACTAATGAAGTTTTTGTACGGCCTGAAACAAGCGCCACGAGCATGGTATGAGAAGCTAATTGAACATCTTAAATTAAACTATAAACATTTTGATCTAGATGATGCAACTCTTTTCGTTAAGAAAGTTGGAAGATCAATTGTATATCTAGTTGTATATGTTGATGATTTGATGACTACAAGAAACAATGATGAATATATATAATCTCTAAAGAAGAAATTGAAAAAGGTTTTTGATATGACAAATTTAGGTTTACTTCATTATTATCTTGGTATTGAAGTTGATCAAAAACCACAACATATTTTCATCTCTCAGAATAAATATGTTGATAAGTTATTGAACAGATATAGTATGACAAAATGTAATCTTGTTGCTACTCTAATGGAGCAGAATTTGAAACTCACTTCCGAAGAAGGAAAGTCGTTTAAAGATCCAACAAAGTACAAGCAACTTGTTGGAAGTTTGATTTATTTGTCTATTTCTCATCCTGATATAACCTTTGTTGTCAGAATACTTTTCAGATTTATGCATCATCCTTGTGAGGGGCATTGGGTAGCAGCGAAAAGAGTTTTGAAATATTTAAAAGGAACTCAAACTTACCGCAGTAGATATTCCAAAGTTTTAGACTTCCATCTTGCTGGTTATTCAGATTCAGATTTTGATGGAGATAAAGAAAATGGAGTTTCAACTTCTGGATATTCGATGAATCTTGGATTAGCAGCCATCAGTTGGAGATCACACAAGCAATCTGTTTCTATTGATTCTACCACCAAAGCTAAATATGTTGCAGCAGCTCAAGCCACTAAGGGAATCATTTGGCTTCGAAAAATGCTCGAAGATTTGCAGGAGAAACAAAGAGATTCAACTCCTCTATTTGTCGACAACTCTTCTGCAATTTAGTTCGCCAAGAATCCAAAGTTTCATGATCAAACCAAACATATCAACACCAAATATCATTTGATTCAACATCATGTAGAGGCCAAAACAATTCATCTGACACATTGTCCAACCTCTAAACAAATTACGAATATTTTTACCAAAGCATTAGGGCGTGAAAAGTTTGAAAATTTTAGATCCTTACTTGGTATGTCAGAGGTCCCTTCGAATTAAGGGGGGAAATATTGTAATTTGTAATCCTACGAGATTCATACGGGATTATGTTCAGTTAGGTTAGGTAGTTAGGAAGTTATTCAGTTAGTGATAACTAATCGCTGAAGTATAAATGTAATCCACATTTCAATGAATGAAATACACAGATCACATCCTTTTAATTCAACAGCAATCTCTAGGAGTCTACCTCATGCTAGCCGCAGGCTTTATCATGCTAATCAGAATGTCAAAAGGATGATCATAATCTCTGGGTTAACAGCAGGCCCTTCTTCATGACAGTTGGTTGGTATTCAGGTTTGTTTATGGGTTAGATTCAGCACTAGGAGGGGGACAGAGTGACTTCAAGAGAAGCTGCAGCAGTAGGATGCTGTGGATGTGTTTTCAAGGGCTGTATGTCAGAAGCCCTAACCTGGAGCAGCGAGGGCTAATACAGAGATGGCATATCAGCTGTATTACTGCTTCAGTATTTCTATTATGATTGAGCCTTGTATTGATCTAAGGGATGTGCCTCTGGATGTTCTATTGACAAGTCAATTTTGGCTCTTTATTGTACTCTTTCTCTCTCTGTTGAACATTTGATTACAATAATAAGAAGAATTGATCAAGGGTTTTCCCTAGCTTGAGCCCTATTCTCTTGTTCTTCTGTCTTGGCTAGTCATCAGCATTTATTATTTATGTTCTTTCGTTAGTTACTGTAATATAATGTTTAATGTGAGTGCTAATGGTTTAATAGGCATATGGTTGAATGAAATAACTAACCTAAGCAAAGAAATGTTAACCCAAAATAAACACATTTCAATCACAATCTAAATTATACCAGTGCTAGTGCTACGATTGACACATTTATCACACTATATTTACAAAATTGGACTATTATCAAAGAATCAACAAAAATTGATCTATCGACCAATCCAAAATTGAAAAGTTCAATGCCTATGCTTTTACAGGTACATGTTTGGAAAAGGCAAAGGATGAAGTTAAAAGGCCCTTTTTATACTGATTTGACTCTATGCTAGAGGCACCTGGACTACTGATATAACTTGAAAGCCTCGGCATACTGTAATTTACTAATTTCACTTCTTGCAGTAGAGATTGTGTGACAAGGCAAACAGAAAGATTACTAGTCATAGCAAGTAGCTTTGTAAAAACATATCCATAACGTCTCACAATTCCATTTATTTAATATCAAATTTCAATCATGTCAAACAATAAAAGTATATAATCTCAATAAATGTAGGAATGCCGCCAGCCAACCAACTGGCATGCATAATGCATCAGTTTTGCGGTAAATTAGAAGGTGGTCAAAGAGAACAAACCCACCACCAGAGGCTTGTGATAGAACTGAAAGCTATGTTTATATCAATAGAAGACCTATGATGCTTCTTGTACCGAAACTGCGATATTTACATAGAATTCAACTATACCTTGGTATTACATTTGGAGTAAGAAAATTTGGATATTCCTAGTCGAAGTGTATAAAATCTGTCTGTGATTTACAAATGAAACATTGTGTAGGGAATCTAAAGCAACACAAAATTTGGCCTTCAGAAGACCAGAATGTAAAGAATGTAGTTGAGTTTTTTCCTTGGATTATTGATCAAGGGGATTCATCCACTCCCAATCCATCAGAGGAAAATATATCTACCGGAACAGACGTACATTCTGAAACTCTCTTTAATTTTGGTTGTTTTGACTGCATATTGAGTAATTCATGGTCTAAAAAAATGACAATAACCGTAATATCATCATGGAAGTAGCGACGTACACCTCTCTCAATTTTCTTGAGGTCAGAATACCTCATCTCACGTTTCCTTGCAGCCTCCTCAAGAGCAGCTCTAACCAACCTTTTTGCTATTCCCTGCAAAAAGAGCATGACAAGTGTAACCTGAAATCATCACGGAATGATATGCTACATAGTAAATACTGACACGTTAGCCATGCCACTAGTTTCAACCACAACTTTGTGGAAATAATCCAATACTAAAAGTATGGAATCTACCAAAGCATGTTTTGATGTTTGGGAAGTCATCTATCATAATGATGCCTAGCTCCTTACTATCTTTAATTACTACAGAAAGTGGAGTTCATAAGGTGCTCAACCATACCGTGCGTGGATTGGTGTGCACGATCTCAACAGCGTCTTTATCACTTAACTGTTCCCACAAGCCATCTGAAGCAAATATTAGGAACTGGTCCTGTGGTTTGAGCTGCCGCACATGTATTGATGGTTCTGCTGTCAATACTGCCCTCTGGATTGGGACTGGACACCCAAACTGAGCAAACAAGGGGTCCCTGTTGAACTCTGGCTTTTTCATATAAATATCACCTATTGACCTTGATACCTGAGAAATAAGACCAAGGAAGTAAATGATTAAGTCAAAATAGTTTAAATATTATTTCAAGTTCAACCAATGCACTTAAAATTTGTGAGAAATAAAGAAACATACATTCTAAAGCGAACTCAAGTTCACTATCCATGAGGTTGTAATCTAGTGGTAAATTGGAGCAATGCCATGCATATGGCCTGGATTCTATCCCCCACAACCCCCCACCAGTCATGCCAGGTGCATGTAATGGATGAAAATGATGGAAAGGGTAGCCCCTCATTCGTTAAAGCAGTATTTTTGGGTGAACAACTTGAAATAAGAGAAACAAAATTCTATCAAAGCCCAATGCTCTGTCTCTAGGGTGCAAGTTACCATACACTGAGTACACAAGCATGAACACAACATCAGTAATTTAAAATAGGAATAAAAATGTCATGTATGAATCATGATCATATAGTTGATTGCCATTATTTTCCTTGATTTCTCTCACTATTCTATTTCATCAATGTCTTGACTCTTGACTCTTTTATGATCAGTTCATCTTCAGTGCATCATGTGTCTGTTGAAATTGTGGTAAAAACCAAGCAAGCAAAATTCAAAAACGAATGACTGTGGCCAGATGGATGCAATGTAATTGGTGAAGGCATTCAATAAAGTGTACTGAAGTTGGGGAGATTCTTTAATAAGGTAAATGATGGGTTGCATATTTACCAGGTTCGAAACATTCGGTCAGTATGGAAGACAGGAGAGGTTTGGAAAAGTTAGGGATTTCAACTAAAGCTCGAAAGGACTAGAAATATAGGACATATAAATATACTTTCAAAGTCGAAACATACATACTACCCAGAAATTAAAATTAACACAGAAACAATTGCTTTCTACACTTTAAATCAATATTGATTTTAGGTATTTTAATTCTCTTGTTGGAGTAAGGTTTGGTCCAGATTGGTTCATACTGCCTAAAAGGTTTGGGGTCTGGACAAACCCGGTAACATTGATGAGTTGCTCAATGGAAAACAGGAGGTTAGGAAAAGTTTGGGATTTCAAAAAAAAGGTAACGACTAGAAATATAGAACATAACTTTCACAAAGTCAAAATATACATATTACTCGGAAAATGGAATAATCACAGAACCAATTGCTTTTTAAACTTTAAATTGAAATTAGTTTTAGGAATTTTTCCTTCTCTTGTTGAAGGAAAGGTTTAGTCCAGACTGGTAACGTTGATGGGTTGCTTAATGGAAATGCTTTCAAAATCCTATTTATTACAAATTCCATGGTTATTATGCCAAATAAAAATGCAGGCAGAGAGAGGTTAAAAATCTTCAACGACAAGCACCAAGTAAAACTTGCAATAGACATCAAAGCTACAGCCAGATGAAAAATATGCTAGCAGAGTGCACATAACATAAAATAAGTTTATGGATTTTATGGATGTCCACAAATGACCACAGAAGCAAATCAACGAGACTAGGAAGCACAACCACTAATAAAAGACTATCGGAGTGCAAAGGGGTACTCCGTAAAGCAGAAAGTGGGAGATATAAAAGGGAAGTTGCTAAATATTGGAAAGACAGTAGATGGTGGGGAAGAATTATCTGCTTCCACATCTGAAAGCACCAATACACTGCCTAATCATGTCTTCCGGGGTTTGTCAGGGATAAAACACCTGGATTAACTCATAAAATCAATAGTGTGAGATATGTCACTGACCCAGGATGTTATGCGTGCAAGGCTTCAGTGCGAGGACCTAATCTTAAATTGATTCATCTGACCAGGCTGATCCCTGTTTTAAACTTGCATAGTTTCATGACAAACATTTTAATCTCTCGAGGCTAATCTTTACTCCAATGGCAGAGCCATTTCACTCACTCTAGGTTAGGAGTACAGCCATTTTATCCTCTCTGACTAATTCATGTAGTTTGGGTTAGCAGCTATTTGAAGCTTTGGGGGGGAAATCAGCCAAAAGGCCATAATTTGTAGGTTCTAACAGATGATGAACTGGACAAGGATAATACAACTAACCAAACAGATGACAATACCTGTTTGGCTAAAGGGTATGCAAGATTACCGAAGTACACGACCCATTACACCTGCAGATATGCAACAACTAGATACATTAGAACCCATATCGTTTCCTTTGAGGTGGTGTGGGAAGACTGATTTCCATTACCTGTATAATTCCCTTGACACGCCATACACCTTGTCTTAGAACAACAATATGTGCATCATCTGGGTGAAGCGCTTTTAATTCCTTCCGGACCTCCTCCACAGCTACATTATGTTCAGCAGACAATCTCTCTGCTTTAACTGATTTCTTTGTTGGGCACAAACTGCCCAAAACAGCTCTAGAGTCACCAAGATTTGCAAGATATAACATATTATTGGATATTGCGCCTACAAGACAACAAGACCCCACAGAAGCAATGTGTGGCTGTGTTGGCCAACTCCTCTTAACAACATGCAAAAATTCTTCTTCTATTGTACTGACTGCTTTCTGAAGAACTTCTGCAGACATTCCACCTTGCTCCGAGGCAAATCCTGAAAATCAGTTATAGGTTGAATCAGTTATCCAAAATACCAACAAATCATATTGATGGAAAACGCTGCCTTGCATTAATCAAATAAAAACAGAATAAGCCCTCCCTTACTCATTAGTGAGGTGAGGAAACAAATTAAATTCTAAATGTGAAAAGCAGTAGCATATAATTTATTGAAATAACATTTTGATTCTCTTGCTTACAGCCAACTGGGGTGATGATCCAAGTTAACAAGGACCATCAATACTGATGTCAAATTTCCAAAAAAAATCTAAAACGCCACAACATACAACTCTGGAAGCCCCACAACAGAAAGCTGGTCATTGGTTCTAAAATCCTTAGCCTATCTGAAACACAGCTACAAAACGTACAACTAAAATTATGTGCAATGGCAGTGCAATACAGTGGAGGTAAACAGAGCATAAAAAAGGTACCAAGGATCCTTGGATCTATATAATTCATGGAATAATCAACTGCCAAACGATGAAATATAGTTCTCTATATACCATGGAAAACTTGGACAAAAGCACATATATGGATCCCTTCATCGAGCAGATGCTACAACCCCAGTCATGGCACATGCAACCGCTAGTCATGCAAACCCCTTTCTCCTATCTAAGACAAGACACCAAATGCAAACAGTCCAAAAAACACAATCGCCTGTGAAGCATAAGACTGTACAAACTGTAATGCTAAAACATCAATCCAGGGATGCTACAACGCAGTCACCCTTCATGTACAAAGTTCTCATTCCAAAATAGTGCGAAAACCCAAATGCAAACAGTCCAAAAAACACAATCACCCGTGAAACACAGATTGTAGAAACAGTAAAATGCTAAAACATCAACCCAAGGATGGTAAAACGCAGCCTCCCCTCCTGTAAAAAGTTCTCATATCAAAATAGTGCCACAACACCAACATTAATTGTTGAAAAACATTGATTATCTCACTCCAAATTTCTGCGAAAAAACGCCAAATCGTACAGCTAGAACCCCAATCATTCTCCTAATATAAATATCTAGGAAAACCCAGAGACCAATACAAAGTCTTTTTCAAGCTAAAAAATCAAGAGTGCCCAAATGCAAAAACAACGAAATATGTTTAACACCCAAATCCTAAAAGCATCAACCCAAACGCAAAATATAGAAACACCCTCATGATGTCGAACCCGTTCACCATTCCGATACAAATTTCTGGTAACCCCCACATGGTAAAAGACCAAACTCAATAATCCAAAATCGAAACCATTGCCAAACCAAAACTGTAGTAGTGTTCAAATGAATAAACAATCAAATCCATCAACATCCAAATCCTAAACCTAATTGTAAAACACAGAAACACCTCCATGATGTAGAAGATTTCTAGGAGCACCCAAAATGCAAAAGAAACCAAATTTGTCAACCCCAAAATCCTAAAAACATCAAAACCCCAATACTAAAATACACAGGCACATATTGATGTAGAATCTTAGGAATTCCCAGTGCAAAAATCACCAAAACCAACCTATGAATGAATATACAGAGAAAATATAACAGGATAGACAATTGCATACTTTCCATGTGAGGGAACAGATGGTTATTTATGAATCTGGCTGCATCAGCTCCTCCATGGCCATCATAAACGCCAATATAAGTCCCAAAGTGGCTACTCTGAACCTGCCCCTGGTCCTCCAGATTAGAATTGGCCTGTACAACTGCCATCGAAAAATCTCCACTATTGTGTGGTTTCAAATCCTTGTGCCACATAAGCGCATCCCCCCGATCCGCCATGCCTCTGAAGAAATACCTCTCAACCGGCCTGAAACATGATCGCCACATTTTCACCCAGGAATATGAAGCATTGCCCACTAAACAAAAACAAGCAAAAATTTGTGCAGGCCTGGATTTTTGGTGGTCCAGAATTATCTGATAACCGAGAAATTCCAACTTCTGGTAGCCCACCAAAGAGATCTGATTCGATTCTGAATTTTTCTGTGTGCTGTCGTCTGATCCGAGAGGAGTTAATAAGCCCACATTCCACTAACACCCCTATATAACTGAGTGGCCGTCTAATAGGCAAAACCGTGTGCACTAGAGGCAGAAAATTAGTGGCCTGCAGACACAAAGTCAACACAGCGTGTGACTCTTGCGTACAGGTCAAGCTACGCGTGCTTCCTTTCACTTTCCTTGAGGGGTTGAGCCCTTGGACATATGGATTCAAAAGGGGGCTCTTGCTATGTCCAATGCGGGGCTTCCACTAATCAAATTCGTTAACCCATTGACCACGGAAGAGCTGTGATCCACCCATTTTTCTTAGTACCAGTATGAATATCTATGACAGAAAATAAGCAACCACCTAAATACTCGATTTATCAGGTTAATTTATTCCATAAATTATGAACGGAGTGTAGTTGACCACGATGCGTTTTCATGGTCTTTTAACGCGGTACCCTATTTTTCCGGGAATATACCTCGAAAGCTGCACCTACCCTCACTTCCAAGTACGGTAAGGTCAATGTTGATATTTGATAAGCTTTCAAGTTTCAAAAGAAAACCAAACCCCAAGCCAAAAAATATATATTTGATAAATAGGTATATTTTTCCCACAGAAATATTTGTTAAACGAGTTGTCTTTAATGTTATTTTTTAAAAAAGTTTTTTGATTTATTTTTCCAATTTATTTTGTTTAATCTTGGGCCCGAATTTATTGAAATCACAAGTTTGCTCAATAAACTCTTACAATCTAAGTGTCCTAAGGTTTTTCAAAGTGTTGAATCCATAAATGTATTCAAAAAATCAATTTAAATAACACATAACTCTTTTATTATATATATATATATATGGTGAAGTAAATAATTTCTATTTTTTTGAAACAAAAATATACATGTATAGTTTTATAAGTTTGTTTTGCTTTGTTATTCGAGAAATAAGAGTAGATACAAGACTTCAATTGTTTCAATATCTCAAGAAAATTAGTTTTGAGTGTTGGGCCTCTCGGGGCCATTTCTGAACACAAAATTATTAAATCTTAACATAAAAGTTTGCAAGAATATCAGGTAGACCTCTTAGAATTTATGCTTCAAGAGGAATGGGTTCCTTGTTGTTGCCTAGAGAGTAGCCAAGATCAAGGGGGATGTTGAATTACTTCTCTATGCACCAAAGTCTTTAGCCCACTATCATGTGCCTTTGAATCTAATTCAGAGTTAGAAGGATGTCTTTCTTGATCTCATTTATGTTAACAAGAACTCTACCAAGAAGAAATTTTAGGTGTTAATAAATGTCCACAATGTACGTGTACCAGTTGTAGTGACCTCTAGTATGCCTTGCATATGGAACCCAATCTTCCACCTCTGCTAGAACTTTTGTGTTTAAGCATCTGTCTTCTGGATCCATCACATAAATGAGTTGATTGTCGACGCGCTTCGAACCAACCAATGTGGTTCATCATTCGAACTATTAGATGAAGATAGAATCTGATCTAACATAGTTTAAAAAGAGGAAGGAGTCTACGAACTAACAGATAGGTAAAAAGTCAAAAAACTAACCGTTAGAAAAATAATAAATTTAATAAAAGCTTATAATTCAATAAAAAATATAGTTGGAATACTAATACAATAATAAAAAAATACATATCAAATAAAACTAGGATTGAATTTTAAAAATTTAATAAGGGTAAAATAAGGGCACCTTTCATCTACTAATTCTCATTTTTCCTAGGTGATTAGAGGTCAAATCCAAATATCTAGTTCCTAAGCTCTTAGCCTACACCTAAACTTTGGAACAAACCCATTCTTGGTAATATGCAACACCTCATCATACCCTTGCTCATTGATAGGGCATGTTACTTGGTAGCTAGGAGAGAGGGTCAAAGGTGTTAACCAAGAGGCAGTTAAAGTCGCTAGTGACAGGTGTCATTTTCCCTAAGAAGCAAACAATTCTAGTGTTAGTGGGGATTTTGGCTATTGTTGAGCTTGAGAAGACTATGCCTAGCATATTAAGTTTTTCCTCCTTGAGGTCCCAAATCGCCTAGTCCAAGGATTTGTGCCAAAAAACAATGATGCTAACAAGAGGAGTGTGGGAGGAGAGTTGCTTTAGCAGGACCAGACTTTGCAACCCCCGTGAGGAGACTGAGTTCTCCACTAACATTCTTTCAAAGGTGCTAAGTAATGAGCCAGGCTCAATTGTGCATCGAAGCCTCCTTGAGCCACTTTCTTTTGAAGGTGGCTTTCCAGGGAGAGCGAAAATCTTGTAGGAAACTCTCCAATTCAGTGTAACCCCATTCTCATGGAGTCATTCTAAATATTATCGTCCAAATAGCTCTAACTTCGAAAAATCACCAAGGAGATCGAGGGAAACCATTACGCTGAGACAATTGTGCCCCCGAATCCCCTAGAAGTGGACTTCGAAATTGCTAAGCACCTTCAAAAAATGTGTGATGAGGAGAGAATGCAGGTGGGCTTTCTTCCTACAGCAGCCTAGGAAGAGGAAATTCAATGCGCCTAGATAATACAATGTGGTTGTCCCCAAGGAGGTATCTTAGAATCGAGCCAAATGTTAAACAAAAGAGTGAATTTTCAACTCCATGATTATAGTATTAATCTGCATGCTTTCCCTTTGCTACCAATAATGGATTTCCCTAGTGTGAAGTCTCGAGGGGATAAGCTTACCTTACAGCTTGGTATGCCTCCCATTCAAATTCTTCGATTTGTTTGTGGCTTCTTCCATGTTCATTAACATCGCTTGCTTGCCCAAATTCACTGTCGATCACGCCAAGTGTGGAAATCAATTGTCACTCATTGTGTTTTGCATGGATAGGCATGATGACTTAATAGGCCATGCTACCATATCCCTTTAGTGTGTAAGTTGATGGGACAATGACAGCGTGCCTCCCACCTCTCGCGTCCCTGCTGCCCCATCTAAAATTAAAAATACACAAAATTTATTAGTTAACCAAACAACAATATTTATATCAAATGCGTTATTGTTTAAAATATTAAAATATAAATTATAATAATGAAAATGAATTATATAATTGCTTTATTTAAATTATAAATTTAATTTTAATTCTCTTGATTTTATAGACTTAAAGCCCTATTACATCATAGACTTAAAGCCCTCATGTAAACTATTTATTTAAAAATTACATCATTTTTACATTCATCTTAATTATATTTTTAATTAATTATTTTTTAAATATTAATTTTCAATTTTCAATATGCAAATTGGCCCTATTAATTTTCAATGTTGAATATGCAAACTGGACCCTTCTCTTCTCTATGAATTTGAATTTTTGATTTGTTAGTATATTCATAATGTAGAGAAATACATTATTTACTACCTCCCAATTTCCACATACTCGATATAACCTTTATTTATAAAATAGTTTGATTTGTTCCTTGTTTTTCTTAAGAAGTAATGTTAAGCCTAAGAAGTTTTGAACTTTTCATTTTTACATGTTTGTTAAGTTTTATTTGTAATATCGTTGTTTCTATGTTGACATATTTTAACATTTTTTACCAGTATTGGGCATGACTTTGATTGGTTGAACGTCCCTTTTTATTTTATATCTCATTTTTCAAACCATTTTATTTAACTTATATTCTTCCTTCATCATAAACCTATCACTATCATATTTTTTTTTTAAATTATTGTACTCTTTGTTAATCGAAAAATATCTAATGGTCATGTAAAAATATCTAATGGTCATGTTCCAATTAAAAGTATCTCATAAAAAAGATATTTTTTATTTTTAGGTAATTTGTTATCAAAAATATGTTTGGGCATTTGCTAATTTATTTTATTTTTTAAAACACTTTATTTTATATTTATATTTCTAAAACCGTTTATTTTTTAAAACACTTTATTTTATATTTATATTTCTAAAACCGAAAAAAAAGATAACTTTTATTTTATTTTTTTAAAATATTTTATACTTATATTCTTCTCTCACAAAAATTAAGATTATAAGTATTTTAAGATAGGAATATAACATTTTCCCATGAATCTTTAATGGGTGTGCATTGAGACAAGAGTGTGGGAGATGGATAGGAAGACGGTATGGAGCTCATTTCTAGATGATCCAGACGACAGGCATGACGTGTGTTGATGGTAAGTGGGACGACCACCCCAAGTGGCATGGGTGGATAAAAAACATTGAGAAGGTGGCAAAGTTTTATATAAACCATTGTTTCATTGTTTTAACATGTTTGTGGACGTTAGTTATGAGAGTGAGGATCAGAGGGATTGAGGCAACAGAGTATGCACAGGGTGTTTCCCTGTGCATGCCCACTGAAGTTGGCCCAAACGAAGCAAGAAGCATTGATGGAGTGTGGTTTGTGGTTTCAAAGGGTCAGTTCCTAGTAAGGGTGAGAATGGTTTGGGATTCGGGGGATAGGAATGGTGAATGCGCTATAGTGGTTGTTGTTGTTGAACTCTGCATACAGGTGAATTTGCTTGGCCTATAAGTTTAGTAGGCTTTTGATGTTCATATTTTGGTTGGCTATTTTCGTTGTCTTTCCTTTTTTTTGTTGGTCCATAGTCACTTTTCATAATCGAAATCCATCGGCTTGTCGCTAGTGTGGAGACCTCGTCGCTCTAACTCGATTTTGTTAGTTTTTGTAGCATCAGATTTGTTCTAACCATGAAATTTTGGGGGGAGGCTAGAATACATGAGATCTCAAAAACCCATAAATCATTTATGGAAATTCCACCTAGAAGCGTCTCGATTAGATTATTAACCAATTTTTAAATATTTCCTAAGTCTAAACTTAAGGAATACGGTTAATTAATCAATGTTAATTGATATCAGGTGAGAATCATCTAGAAAATCACAAGGATCAATAGGGAATTAACTTGGGTGATTATGTTTTAATCTGGTATGTTGGTGCTCTGACAGAATATTATAGGAAGAAGTCGATGGGTAGATGGATAACACACTAGTGCAGATACTCAGTTGCCCAAGCAGTTTGATTTTCTCAGTAGCAAAAGCTCAGCAGAGAAGATAGAGTCAAAGGGTGAGTAGCAAGTGGAAGAGGAGGGAAACAACATTCCAGGAGGAAAGTTTCTAGTCCCTGAAAGAGGCAAAGGAAGGAAGGTTGAAATTTTTATAGGGCCAACGCAAGCTATGCGCAAAGGGTGATGCAGGATGCTCAATGCAGAGGCTACAAAGGTGGTTTTGGTGGCAGAAATTAGCTGTGGGGTGAGAGAAAATTCTCATAATAATTTTTCCAGTATTTTCCTCAGATTAGATTTCCATTTGGGCATCTAAATTATTGTACTCATAGTTATTGTTGAAGAATAATAATAAAACACTCATATGTTGCATCTGTTTTCTTGCATTGGGTTTTTCTGAGGAAAATTGTCTAAAAATAACTGTGTCAAAATTATTATATGTGTGCTAGAATTTCTCAGTTTTTTACTATTTTATTTTCTGAAGTATTTTTATGGTGAAAATTGCAGTTGTGATTTTATTAGTTGTTTGTCGTAGCAAATAAACTGCATAATTAAATTTCCAGTTAGAAGAATAATTTCCAATTGCTGCAATAGATAAAGATTTCACATGGTATCAGAGCACAATTGATCATCCGGAGAGCTAAAAAAAATGAAGGAAAGGAATTTCAGTGTTCAACAAGGGTAGCAGGCCGAAATTCCCAAGGGAAACACAGTATTTTTCCAGAAGGCCGGATTGCTTGAGGAAAAGTTCAATTTTTTTGAGAGAGAGGCAGAAAAAATTGATCCTTCCAAATCAAGTGATTCCAGAGGCAAAGGAAGCAGCTCAAATTTTTGGTTGAGTAAATCTCTAGCTGGACGCAGAGGTTTTTGCAGCAGTTCGCTAGAAACAGAGCCAATGTCGGGGTGGAAAAGAGGAATAGCACACTATAAATTCTTCAGCATAAACATGGACAGAAGTAACATTCATGAGACTTCAAATTTGTCTTCCATATTGGAGGACGAATTTTCTTGCTTATCAAGAACGAATTCACAAGGTGTCTGGTATATAGACACTGGAGTATCAGCTCACATGACAGGGGTTATAGAATATTTCTCTAGCTACAAGGAGCATATGGACTTCCACATTACTATGGGAAACAAAACAAAATGTGCTCCAATAGGGAGAGGTACCATAGATTTTCAGAGGGAGTCAGGAGTAAGCACCAGCGCTACAAATGTATTTAAATGTGCCAAGATTGGGTATGAACCTGATTTCAGTATTCCAGTTATAGGATAAGGGGTATGATATTCACTTCGTAGGGAGAAAGTGTAATTCAAACACCCAAGCTGGAAAAAGGTAAGACAGATTGGAGTTCGAAGTAACAAATTGTATCGATTACAGATTGATTCTCCAATGACACTAATAGGCAGTGATAGTAGCAGCAAGAAGGAGTTGAATGAGTTATGGCATAGGAGAATGGGACATTTACACCATGGGGCACTCAGGATGCTCAAAGAAACAGTATCAGGGGTTCTTGGTACAGAACACAATGATGTGTGTAGAGGATGCGTACTTGGGAAGTATGCTAAGGAAACATTTCAAAGAAGTGACAATAGAGCTGATGGCATGTTAGGACTCATACATTCAGATATTTGCGGCCTGATGTGTGAAAATTCCTCAATTGGAATCCCTACTGTAGTAGTTTGATATTATTTCTTCTACTTATTAATTTTGAATCAAGTTATTTACGGTGTTACACAGTAAACATTGAAATAATGCTAGTGCAACCTTCACAACGTAAAAATTACTGTGGAAACAAATAACTGAGCAGGAAAGAAATAAACACACATAATGAACACCGTTGTTTTTGGACAATGTCCCCGAAAAAACCTAATGTGGGAAAATCGGTGCAAAAACTAAGGGTTTTAATTATTATACAGTAGTTTATGAATACAAATCTTTGGATGCCAAAACTGGCAATCCGATATAGAGAATAAACTGGCAAAGAGATAGTGAGAAATTATCTCACACTGTCACTATGATCCGACACTGATCCAACCTTTGAATGGTTAGCCTCATGTTGTCTTTGCAAAATCATTGTATTGTCTCTCTGTCACAATATCTAGGGACTGCGTCACCCTCTAGTTGATCGATCTGCCAACTAGAAACTTAGATATTTGGCCCTCTGGTCTCACACCCCAGCTCTCGACACTAGATATGGATTGATCCTCAGCAGAAATGAAAATCTCCTAAAAGGATCTATGTTGCCTCAACATAGCTCTGCACTGCCTCATCTCTGTGCTTCCCAACGTGGCACTGCACAACCTCTTTAAACCTCTCGATGCCTCCTCTGCAATGTATTCACCAAATCAAGAAAACTTCCTCCGGAAAACTATCCCTTCCCCTCACTGCAATAAATCTCCTCAATCTCTCCTCGGCAACTGTTGCGCTACTTTCTTGAGAATTTGATCTCTAGATCTCTCATTCCATGTGTTCTACGAATACCCGTCGAGCTCCTTCTTATAATCTCGTGTTGACATATCAATGGACATGTTTAAAACATAATCAGAGGCTAAAATTAGCTTGGACTTGATCCTCATATTCATCTAGAAGATTCAAACCCGATATAATTAATACTTTTTAATTATTTCCTTTTCCTAAGTTTAGATTTAGGAATCCATTAAAAATAATTAATTATTTTAATTAAATCCTCTTCGGGTGGAATTTCCAAAAACTATTTATGGGTATTGTAGAATGCATGTGTCTTAGCATCTCTGCAAAAACTTGAGGCTAGAGCACATCTGATGGTACAAAAATCAACACTCCCTCTTAGTGATGAATGTGCTCTAGTAATGCAACCTTCTAAAGCATCACTCTAATATTGTACCATCCCTTGTTGTGCTGCATCCGTGTTGTTGTCGACTCTGCATATTGCTGCCAACTACTGCAACTACGTTGTTGCTACCACTACAACATCCACAACTCCTCTCATCCATTGCTGCTGCAACTAAGAGATGTCCATCACCTGAACCAACTGTATTCAGATTCATGCATCTGTCAACTGAGTTCTGACTACTGCTAGTCTTTACGTTGTCTCTAAAGCCTCTCCACTACTACAAACTTTGCACTATGTCAACTATATTGTCGCCAACTTTGCTCTGTGCTGCTCTATTCCTAACGCTGCTAACTATTGTATCTGTCACTCGAGCACCTGACTGCACCAACTCTCACTGGTCCATCCTGCTACTGTCTGTTATGGGCTCTTGTAGCTAGGAATTGATCCAAGTGGTGGACTCCTCAAGGATCCTACCCATCTATAGCACCCTGGGGCTACAAAAAAAAATCACCCCACCTCTCTTCTAGAGGTATATGGGAAATCATAGCAAAATCCTCCTCCAATATGGAGGATAACCTCTCGATCTGTTCGGTAGCAGCTTGCTGATCCTACTTCTTCTCCTTGTCCTTATTCCGAAGAGGGCATTGAGAACTGAAGTGGCCCATCTCACCACATCAAAAATAATTGATCTTCAAAATATCTATCTTTTGCCTACGCTTCTACTACTGCCCCTTTGATGTGAGAGTCGCGTTCTCCTCTTCCTTCTCGATCTTCACCCTGCTGTTATTGTTGTCGTTTCTGGTTCTCTTCACAAAATCACGCCTCATCTCGTCTTGCTGTAGATCAACCCAAAATCTCCCCCAATCAGGCAACTTCTCTCTGCCCAGGATACTCTGGACAAAGAATTTCCACTCCTCGGAAACGTTGTTAAGGGCCAGTCGTACAAACTCAGTAGCCTGAGGCTCTACTCCCACAACATCCAGTTGATATCGAGTATCCTGACGTCTCATTAGGAAGGGATCTATATGCTCCCCCTTTTGCATCCTAGTCAGCCTCAGCTTCTCCTTCAAGTACATCTTCTGTTGCTCAGAATATCCTACATATAGTGTGGCCAATGCATCCAACATTTCTTTGGTTGTGTCCTTGCTCGCAATGTGAGAAACTATATGATACCTCACTCCATCGAGGATCATTCTCTTGGCTAGTTTCTTTGCTCAGATAATGGTGGGGAATATATTGATAAAGACTTCATATATTTCTGTATAATGTAGAAATTTTAATACAATTATGTATTGCTGGATTCTCCTGATCTAACAATTATATGCCACTGTTAAATACAAAATCCTTCTACTTAAATTCTTGCGGAAATTTAATCGCCAATTGCAAACACATGAAGAAATATCAATCACACATAACACAAATGTTTTACCAGGAAAGCATAAAGCTAAAAACCCCAATATCATATATTATGTATATATCATGGATCATGAAATAATCTCATACAAAACTCTACTCCAAGAGCTCTCAGTACAATATACAATCGTCTCACACTGTCATACAAAAATTGGCATAAACATGCACCAATTTACTGCCTCCTGATAGCATGCCTCCACTGCGCAATCCCTGTTGATCACAATCCCTTAATGAATTTGATCTTACCTTTCCTTGACTGCACAATCCTCATTTTCATCTCCAATGTGTGTTTTGTTTCACTTGCGCACCCACTATAGTCACAACTCATAGTCAAATTGTCCCTTTCACCTATCTCTCAACTGGGTCTCCATTGGATCTGACATGCATGTAGTTAACAGTAGTAAATCTTCAGTTGTATGTGATATCACTCCATGTGAATTAATTTAATATTTAATTCACTGATCTCTCACTAGTGTATCTTTAGTTACAACTAGTTACAACTAGCACAACTGAGTTTAACTTACTTAACTGAGTTAAACTACTTTACAACTCACATAACTGCACATCCAAATATGTTACAACTTTGTATCACTCAGTTACAACGAAGTCCACTAGCATGTCCCACCAACCAACCTTTGAACTCGAAATTCCTTCAGTTAACTGGTTTGCCACATCAGTTAACTGAAATCAAGTGCTTCAAGAGAATAGATTATTATTTATTGTCTAATTATTGTTAAGGGGTAACAATAATTGACATGCATTCTATTTTAAACATGCATTCCACGAAAAAAATTCGCACATTCATTCCAAAAATAGATGCCCATCCATCCATATAATTTTCTCAATTTTCTATAAATAGATTACTACTAAAAATAGACTTTGATCCAAATTCTAAAAATAGACATATCACCTAAAAATAGCATGCGGGCCCCACCTAGTGTAGGTGCTTAACTTTCACTAGGATCATCATCTTGTTGAATCTCAACACTCCCTCTCAACAAGAAAGGGATTATCCTTCACCCTAATCCTGTCTCTATGGTATTCAAATTTTCTCCTGGCGAGCACCTTCGTCAAAATATCTGCATCCTGATCTTCCTTAGGAATGTATTAAAGCAACATGATCTTCCACTGCACACAATCTCTGATATGATGATACCGGATATCTATATGCTTCGATCTATCATGAAACACAATATTAATCGAGAGTTTGATGCAACTATGATTATCATAATGAATCACTGTAAGATCTAAATGAGAACCGAACAAACCGACCAGGATCTTCCTCATCCATATAGCCTCACATGAAGCTTGACTTGTTTCCATGTATTCCGCTTCCGTTGAGCTAAGTGCCACAGATCTCTGTTTCTTGTTGTACCAAGAAACAACTATAGATCTGATACTGAAAACCCCTCCTGATGTGCTCTTTCTATCCATTGGGCTGCGCGCCCAATCTACATCCGTGAAGCCATGCAACTTCACCTCATCCATATGTTTGTACCATAAGCCATACTCAAATGTGCCCCTGAGATATCTCAGGACATGCTTACCTGCCTTCCAAAAGAGCTTGGTAGGCTTAACCATCGCTTGACTAAGCTGGTTCACCGCATAGCATATGTCCGGTCTTGTATTAACTAAATACATGAGCGAACCCACCAACTATCGATAGAAAGTAGCATCCACTACCTCTCCAGATGTAGCATCCTCTTTCCTCTAGTTTCATGGAAGAGGAGTATCCATGGGTTTGCAGCTCTCCATGTGAAACTTACCGAGTATCTCCCTTGCATACTTGCCTTGAGACACAAACAATTCACCTTCTCACTGCCATATTTCCAATCTAAGGAAATAGTGAAGGAGGTCCATATCCTTCATCTGGAACTTCTTTGAAAGGTCCTCCTTGCATGAGTGTATCAGTTGCTCATCACCAGTCAATATTAAATCATCAACATAAAGAACAATGATTAAAATCTTACCCTATGTTATCACAAAATTTCGCTTGATTGGCTGCTAATCAGACAACTCTATGTAACTGTTTCAAACTAGCTTGTGACTGAAGCTTAGCCTCTTCAGTCTAAGAGGGCTCTCTCAAAGGGGTTTATGATATTAGATAATGATGAAACTAGATGACTAACTCTATTTGAAAAATAACTTGATTGTGATGTATGTAGGTTGAAAAGAGTACAGGTATGCAACCATTGGGCTTATGGAGTCAAAAAATCAGTAGGTTTAGTGGTAAGGTCTCTTGACATGGAAGTTGAGGCAAATAATAGTTTTCAACAAAGGTAAATCACACATAGAACATAAGGCAACACAACCATTTCATCAATAAAGGAAGTCAGAGCATATACATATGAATTTTGAGTAATAAAGATGAAATCCACTGCAAGTAGTACACATAAAAATATAGATCATAAAAGCGTTAAAAACTCCATGAGAATCCCAGGTCTGTCAAGAAAAAGTCCTTTGTATTACTGATATCAGTCAAATTACATAAAGTTGCAGTAGTGCAAAAAATCTCCAACCCTTTACAATTTCTATGATCTGCCCTTTAATAAACCTTCTTACATCAGAGATGATCTGCCTCTTGGCTAGATTCATCTAACTCTTCCTATTACACCTTTCATAACATGAAAACATGTGCTTTAATGAGAAACTGACAGCTACACTCTAAAACAGTCCTTTTCCTAATAGGACTCAAACTCCTATTTATTACATCAAACTACCTTATCTCTTAAAACAATTACATATTTGACAACTAATGCTTCACATGTTTGAATGGGCTATGTAATATCTCATCACTACTTGACATCTTAAATATCCTCCTCAACATATGGAAACAAACCCTATTTTTCAAGAAAACGAGACCCTATCTTCAACGAATGCTTCAGCTGATGAGCTATCTCCATTTCGTGGTCTTCAAGTCATGGATGATTGTTGGCAAGGTCCCTTGACCTGTTTGATGTGTCCACCTATCCAAAACTTCTCTTCAACTACTCAGAAACCTTCAAAGATAGCTTGCTACGAAAACAAGGCAGTTTCATAGCGTGCTTTCGTAGCGTCCAAAAAATGACTTCTTCACTCAAAATTTATGCTTCTTTGCTCTTGCATGGTGTCCATCATGACATGAAACTTCATCATCACCATTCTCCCCGCTTGAAAACTACAAAAATACAACTACAAAAATTTTCATAGCGTTTTCCTGGCTTCAACCCTAGGAAACGCTACGAAACTATGGAAAACTGTGTAATTTCCAGATTTTGACCTTGTTTCAAAAAGGTACCTTCCAGCTATATAAACTTGGTTTTCAACATGCCATTAACCTCTCAAAACATAAACAAACTCATCTTAAAAGCCTTGAGGTGTTTCCTCTTCATTAATGATGAGTTGAGCTATGGATTCCTCAACTACAGTCATCTTTAAACCCTTCTTCTCCAGCTCCTCATGGATCAATTCTAACTGCCCTTGGAGGTCTTTAACTTGGTCCTTTAGTTTTCTGTTGCTAGATTTCAACTGCAAGTTCATTCTTCTAACATCCTTCACCTCTTTCCTCAATGGCATAGTCCATTTGATTAATTGTTGTGTATCATTTAAGGTCTTTGATACATTATCGACCTGCTCTTCCTAAATATTTTTCATTTTCTCAAACTTCACTTTTTGGACATTATGTTTTCTTGCCTATTTCTTCAAGACCGCTATTTCATAATTTGCTAACTTTAACTGTTCCTCAAGGACCTCAAACTCTGTTTTTTCAATAATTTTCTCCTTTCCTTTCTTTTTCTTGATGATTGGATCTTCTTTTGCAGGTGATGATAGGTCAATGATACTTTGTGGTGGCTGGATAATGTCAATGACCCTATAAACTTCTTTACTTCTTTCCAAGAGTTTTCTATCATGTCTTATCATGGGTTTCCTAGCCTGAAACATAAAACCTGCATCCTCACCTTCAAACTCTAACTTATTTGCTGATTTGGCTTTCTTGAGCTTCTTTCCTCCATCATCTATATCCTCAGCTTGGACTATGGGAGTCTCTTCAATATCAATAGCATGTAGAATGTCTTCTAAATTTCCCTTAGCCATTGTTTGGCTTCTTGTAATCCTTTTGCTGCCATGTTTACTCACAGTTGGCTCTTGTTTTGCAGGTTTACTCATAGCTGACTTTTGTTTTGCAGGTGAAACAACGTGTGTATCGAGTTTCTGCAATTTCTTTGTTTCCGTGCTAACTGTTTCGCTTTGCTTTGCCCCTACTGGTTCGCTTTGTTCTTCCACTGAAGGTGATGTTATACCTCTAGGTTTAAGATTTCTTTTAGGGGTTATGGAATCCACTTCAAAACCACTGAAAAACATAAAAGAAGACCAGTCTCTGCCTAGTCGTTTTAACTCATCTAAAACCAAAAAATTTATTAAACCATGATGAAAAAGTGAGGTTTCACTTCCTTCAGATTTAGCTTGAACTTTATATGCCATTTTAGCTAAACTTCTGTATAAATAAAAATGTAGATCAAGATATTTCTTACCAACAAAATGTAGCAGAATATTGAAGTGGTAAGAATAAACCTTATGATACCTCCCTTCACAAGTGAAGTATTTCTAAATGATAAGCAGTAGCTTTGAGAAATTATCTTTGATGTAGCTCCTTGGAATGGCATTTGTAAGGTCAACCTCACTATGTTCTAGCTTGATAAATTCTTTACATTCCTTCATGTTGAATTTCAAACCTTTGAACCATTTTTCTTCTCCTCTTGGAATTCCTGTTGTTGCTGCAATGGTCTCTGGAGTTATAGTGAGGTTCAACATTCCCACTTTTGCAGTTGTCCCATTGAAATTTAGGGCAAACTCTTTAGAAACTTGTACATGGCATCCTTGCAATCTTTGGAAAAACTGCAAACACCCTGTTCTTCTGAAAACTTCTTAAGTTGTTGGGTCTTCATTTATCAGGTTCATGTCTGATGGCTCATATCTTAGACAATGGCCACCTTTGTTGGTCCTCCTCTTTGCAGCCATGGTACTTTTATGTCTTCTCTGCCTCGCTTGATCAATAATACTTGCAAACTTTTTAAAAATACCAGCCACAGCTTGGGCTATGTGAAAGAGATCTCTGGAGCTCAATAACATGTAAAGAAAGAGCGGAGAATGACAAATGACTCAATTGGGAAAGATTTTAAAGTTCGATGACAACTCATGGCATAATGATGACTCATACATCTCCCAGAAATCACCTCTCCCAGATTTCACCTCCCCTAGTAGTCACCTCCCCCAGAAATCACCTCCCCCAGATAATACCTTTGTTTTTTCCCTTTTTTTTTTCCAAAAAAAAAGGTAAAAGGAAAAAGAAAAAAAGCAGAGGAAGAAGAGAGAGGGGAGATGGTATATGAATAGATGGATATATGGATTTTATATATAGTGAAGAGTGAAGTTTTTACTATATGTTTCTCTATTATGAAAACGTGACTAAGATTTGTGGCATGTATAGAAGGGTGACTCTCTGAAAGATGTGAAGGCAAATGTTGAAAATTGGTCATCATTTTCAAAATAGCAGTGGCATCATAAATTCACTCAAAGTTTTGCCTTTGTCTTTATTGTGAGGTAATATTGCAAGCTCAAGACCATCTGCTCATCGATACTGAAGCATCCAAGCTTGTGAATATTTTTTTTGAATTAGAGTTGTTGGTGTAAAAAAATTCTTTGAAGAAGAGAGAAATCATCTGCCTTAAAGGGTTATTTCATAGTGGTTTTTGCTGCACATATACAAAATATTTGCAGTGACATTGCATTGCTTCTTAATTCATAGTTGCAGTCAGTGTTTGAAGTATAACTTTGAGTTGTTGAGAAATTGTTGAATACTTCTATGATGTGAGTCATTGTTGCTTGCTAGTTAGATGAACAAGTATATACCTTGAGGTCCTCCATAATTTGAGTAGCAGAGTTTGTTCTTTGGGAATTCCATAATTGGAAGTTCATGAAAGAAAAGGGTATTTGAAGTCACTTGTATTCTTTTGAAAGTAAGTTGAATCACATTGTAAACGGGTGCATTATCTGTTGAAGCTGACACCCTTTATTTCTTGAGCCTGAGTTGTTGAGAAAATGGCTAAAATCAATGATGCATTAGAGTTGTTGAATAACCTTATTCATTCCACTGTTAATGATATGGTAAAAATGAGCAAGAATGCCCTTTTTAATATTCAAACTTGCTTGCAAGATGCACAAGACAAGATTTAGTTTTTGTAGTTGGAGTCTCAGCTTCAGCAAGATGAGATTCAGCAAAAGAGTCATCATTCTGAGCCTATTTCTATTCATAAAATTGAGAAGGACTCCCATCAGAAGCAAGAATATAAATTTGCAGTCGATTCACATTCAGTTCCTTGTACAAGAGCAGATTTACATACAGATGCAACAACTCAACCTGCACCTCCCAAGCCCATCATTAGACCTTGGGAAGAGCTTGTCCACAACAAGCACAAAACTGGTCTTGGATATGACAAGGAGTTGTCCTTTCATATTCCAGACTACTCCAAGCCCATCAAATTTCATAGTGTCGGATTTCTTTATGATAGTTCACCTGCAGTTGTTCTAGATCTTGCTCCACTTCACACAACAACAACAACAAATTGTAAAATGCCAACACTGTGATCGAGTTGGCCATATGAAAGATCATTGTTTCGATCTTCACCCATGCAAGCACTGTGGTCGACACACTCATTCTTCACACAGATGCTTCAGAAACAAGCCTCTTGCAAGAACAAAGATTCATCTTGGATGGATCGCTTCTTGGCAATGGGCATCAACAGCCAAGAAGATGTTTAAGTCACATGTCAGAACTTGTTCTCGAATATTGAACAAACTTGCAGTTGAGTTTTCGCCATCATCTCACCTTGTACCTAACAGGGGGTGAAATGGTGGTCATCTACAAGCTTCGACGACACATCAAGCGAGCCTGAGCCACAATCTCTCATTCCAGATTCAGAGTTGTAGCCAGAGACACAACAGTTCAAGCAAGCTTGAGCCGCAATTCGTCATTCCAGATTCAGAGTTGTAGCCAGAGACACGGATGCCCATGAGCATGCCTTTGTTTTATGGACAGCCTTAAACCATCCATGTGAGGTTGATATTCTTCCTCTTTCAAACACTTCCTCTAGCAAAAGACTTCAGCTTCTTGCCAGCTTTGGAAGAGTTCCAGGAATTGCATCAAGCATTCCAGTGTTGGTGGTCATCCTTAAACCATCATAGGTTGTAGATTTCCCTTCTTTTAGGTTGAAGGTCTCCCTCTTCAAATATGAGAGACACTTCCTCTAGCAGAAGCCCTCAGCTTCTTGCCAGTTTTGGAAGAGTTCCGGGAACTACAATAAGCATTGCATTCCAGTGTTGGTCGTCATCCTTAAACCACCTCTTTATGACAACATTTCAGAGAGCTGATTTAGCTTAAGTGTTTCCATGCATACTTTGCAAATTTGTATTACAACTCTCTTCTTGGACTCATACATACCCCTTCGGATTAAGGGGGGGAATGTTGAACACCTAATCCTCTATGGGTAGGTGTGGAAGGCGAAGAGTCACGAAGGAGTCCAAGTGACCTTGGAAGATGAATCTAAGAGTCACACCATTGTATTATAAATGTACATCTATGGTGAATAATATGTGTATCTCATGCCTATCTTTCTATGTGTGTGTTTAATTTCTTCATACACCATATGTGTGTTTAACAATATCTTTATATAAAATTATATAAAATTAAGTTATAAATTAAAGTATTTTAATTAGTTTATATCTTTGTACAAAGTTATATAAAATTAAAGTATAATTATGACCTTAATTTCTTTTCTTAAATTATTATTTTTAATTTGTTAATTAAATTATTATTTTTAAATGCAATGTTATGTGACATCTCTCCTATTAAACTAGAAAATGCCTCTCCACACAATAAAAATTAAACCAATTTTAAAATATAAAAAATTAAACCAATAAAATATAAACCAATTTTAAAAATTAAATAATATTAAATCTAAAAGTATAAACAAATTATAGAATTTAAAAAAGAAGATTAGTCCCCAAATATATGATATAAGCAAAAAGTAACTTATTAAAGTATAATTAAAAGCATAATTATCCTTGATGTGATGTAAAAAGACCAAATTCAATTAACAAGATGAAATTCAATAATTTTTTTTTTTATAATTACGTTAGTAGCTTTATTATTATTATTATAATCTATTGGTTTAACTGATTGAAAATAATATATAAAATATAAACTTTATTGTCTTTCTATAGAACGAATATCTTAAACCATATAGATTTAAAATTATTTATTAATTTAAAAATTTAAAATAAGAACAATAAATTTGGAACACGGGGATTTTTGTTATGATTATAGTTTGTATGGTTCTACTTTCCTCTTAATGATTTTCATCATTTTTACCTCAAATATATTGACAAAGTGATAGGCAGTACCATTGTCAAAATTTCAACCACGACAATTAAATTATGAAGTCATGAGATAGTGAAATTTTAAATTAAATTATTAAAACATAATGAATTGCCGTACGCAAATATCATGACAATACTTTATATTTTTAAAGGTTAATTAAATAATAAAAGACCTACAACTTGCTTATAAGACACTCGGTGAAAACACGCTTTGTATGGTTTTCCTTTCAAGAGCGTCTTTTTCTTCATTTTTTTCCACACATGGATCCAAGTAGCAGGTGACAGTGAGGTTTGAACATAGAAATGTAATAAAATACAAAAAAAATTGCCTTGAATTTAGGGATGAGGACTAGATTTTAAATATTCTTTTGTTGACATGGATGTGGTAAATATAAAATTTTGCCTTGAAATTAGGGATAAGAAATTGGAATTTAAATATATTTTTGTTGATTTAGATTTGTTTGAAGAAGGTGAGTTGGACATTTCTAAAAGAGAAAAAATGTTTTGTTATATATTTTTGGAATAATAATATAATAATTTATTGTTGAAATTGTATTTTTGAATATATAAATGGATTTAAGGATTGTATATAGGGTGAGGGATTATTTATAACTTTGGTGAAAAAAAGGAAGTCTTAGAGTATTCATGGGTTTGAGAAAGATGAAAAATAATTAGGAAGAAGTCTATGGCTTACTACAAGGCATGCTCCTTGCCAAAGGAAAGAAGGTTTCCTCTCTCATTATGTTGGGAGACTCTCTTATTATCATTCAATGCATGGTTAATTATCAATCTCCTTGAGACACAATTTTTTGATAATCCTTTAAAACATGTCAAGACAACAACAAAAGATATCCCTATTATGAGTTATAAGTATATACTGTGGGATAGTAATAACGAAGCAGGTGGACATGCTAATTTGGGATGCAATATGGTATTTGGTGAACTGATGTTTAATGATCAATCAAGGACATTCTTCATTCCTTTGTAATATTTCAAATGATAAGTCATGTAGCATCAAGTTACATCATAAACTAGGAGTCTATGTATTGTAAAGTTTGCTTTATTGTGGGGCTCTATTGGAATGTATTCGCCTCCAAAAATCCCCCCTTTGTCTATGTAAATATTGTAGATCTCGAGAAGACAAATTTGACTTTGGATAGGAAAGATTAATCTAAAATACTTGGACTTATGATGATATATTGCTACTAACTCGGTGCAAATTTTGTTCTAATAATAAAACATGTGTGTGGGATTAACACCTTCCAATATTTGATATTACAATTGTAACATTTTTCTAAAATTTGAGTTAGTTTTGAAAAAATTATAATATCTTTTTTTAATTAACTAGAGTAGCAACTACATAAAACTTTTATTGGCATGAGAGATACAACCACTAGCTACTCATATTTAGCCCTATTGTAAACATAGATAAATCAAAATTTAAACTAATAACATTTACACAAAAATTATCTTGACAATATTAGAAATCTTTTATATATATATATATATATATAATTTTACTTTTTTTTAACTAAAGATTTTAAATATTTAAAAATGATCTTTATTTAGATAATCAACTAAACTTGATTTAGAATATGCCAAAGATATTCTCCACAACTTTTTTGACATATATTCTTTTTTCAGAAGGACTCATATCCAAGTGAAAAAATCTCATTGTGGGATGTCTTGTTGTCATTTAATCCCTCAAAAAAAAATTACTCGCAACCAAGTTGGGTATGTTAAAAAATGAGAACATTATAATGTGAAATGAATTACATGTAACTTTAATACCAATAAAATATATATAATAAAATTTATCACAATATTATAATAGATAAATATTGATTTAGAAATGGTGTTTTTGCTACTTTACATTGAATTAGTGGACAGACATTTTAGAGATAGGATTTAATCATAAGTTTATATACTTGTACATTATGGTGGGTCTCACTTACAAAGTGCATGCACGAGAAGTCAAGGCTAATGAGTAAAGGGCAGAGGTCTAAAGGTAATATAGGATCCTTCATAAACTCAACTAATCAATTGGGAAAATTGTGTTGAGGAGGTAGGGGACAATGGAGCAAAAGGGTTGAGTCATCAATCCATATCACATGAAATTTTAATGATGCGTTTCAAGCACTTTTGCAAGAGAAAAATTATGTATTTAAATAAATGTTAATGTTTCATTTCATCAAATTATTTGTTATCATAATTATTAAGGAGGTTTGGTTTCATAAAATTATTTGTTATCATAATTATTAAGAAGGTTTGGTTTCATAAAATTATTTGTTATCATAATTATTAAGAAGGGAATTAGAAAGAGGAGAGATAAAGTTAAATGTATAAAAAGTGGTTATATAAATAATTTGGCTATGTTTCGGGAGAAGAGATAATCATTATAAAGAGAGGGAATCAAGTTTATTTCATAGTTCTAAGGATTGTAAAACTGTTTTTAAAAAGTAAGAAAAAGGGCAAGGAGGGAAAGAGATAGCCACCCAAAAAAAATTTGAATGAATCTAATGATGGTAAGGAGATTAATATGGGATTCAAAATGGAGAAGAGGGAATGCTTTACATCACTTAACATGTTTAATATTAAATAGAATGATAGAGATGAGAGGGAAATATTTTATAATAACAAAATGAAGTTGATTTGCTTATAGAAACCATAGTAGAGTGGTGGCTAAAGAGGGAAATGATAAGAAAACACATCTTTTTTTCGAAGGCCTAAAAAATCTAAGGGATGAATAAATGGCTACACTTAATGTGCATTATAAATTTCATCTACAATGATCTTAATGGGGATATAACGGGATAAGTATTGGTATAAGGTTGTCGTTGATGTCAATATGGGGATCAATATTCTTGTAAAGTGGGATCAATATTCTTGTAAAGTTCTAATAATCCTAATGGAAAATCCTAGTAGTAACATCATGCAGACCTCGTATAAAGATGTCCTTGCTCATGATGACAAGTCCCTCTTGGTTATTTAGGATGCCATTAATGATGATGTGCTTACTCTTGATGAAGAAGAATGGATCCAACATGATCTCAAAATGACATGGTTGAAAACTTGATGATGACATGGAGGACCATTTGCTGACATGGCCAATGATTAGGGACATGACATGAAGGACTCGAAGAACGCCTGATGGCACATGGTGACATTGTTGGAAGATCTCATTTAATGATCTAGATGGTGGGTGAAAGACTCTTTGAAGCTCTCTAGATGGAAAATCTTCTTGAGATGCCAATCATGTCCTTATAAGCTCTTGATGACTTATGTGGACTACACTTGATGGATAACCACCCTTGATGACATGATGACATGATGACATGGATGACACTATGAGCCTATGACCCTATGATGAAGAAGGAAAACAATGAAGAAATCAATCCATGAAGATTTCCAACACTCGAAGGTATTCTACTTCTGCACTAATAAATGACTAATCACATTAAAAAATAGTTTTACCACTACAAGGAAAAGACCCTCTAGAGGATGTTTTTGAGGAACCCCACAGAAAAATACCCCAGACGTCCGTTTCTAGCGGAGGATCCTAGAGGAGGTTAGTAGGCAGAGGTTTTTGCAGATGTATTTCTTTCGGTGCTCTTATCAACCTAAAACACACCGGTGCGTACAATATGACAAAGCACTAGTGCATTACAAAAATTGGCACACCGAACACTGTGTGCTTCGTACACACACGCCCTGTGCGTTTTATTTCTGTAGAGCACCGGTGCTTTACATGTCGACCGCACAGATACTGCCCAATGTGGAATAAATGAAATGCACCGGGGCGCCCACAAAATGCATGCACCGGTGGATGGTTAAATAAAAAAAAATACGGCAAAAAAACCGCATAAACATTGGCACACCGGAAACAGTGTGCTCCGTACACACTCTCCCGGTGCTTTTAATTCAGAAACTGCGTCGGTGCGTGTCATATCGTCAGCCTCGGTGCCTCATAAAAAGCGCGCGGAACATAACTTCCTAGTGCAGAATGACTGAAACGCACCAAGATCCCCGTAAATTCCGCGCACCGGAAAAGGGTTTAAAACAAACAAAATTACGGCCAAAAAACCGCAGAAAACATTGGTTCACCAGGCACAATTACCGGTGCATCAGGTTACTGTAAAGCCCCGGTGCGTCACATCCCCATGCCCTGGAGCGTCATAAAAGCGAGTGGAACATAAACTTCCCGGGGCGGAATGATGGAAACGCACCGGGGTCACCATAAATGCCGCGCACTGGAATAGGGTTAAATAAAAAAAATTACGGCCAAAAAACCGCAAAAATCATTGGTTCACCAGACACTGTTAGCGGTGTGTCATGATACTGTAGAGCACCGGTGATTTAAAACTATGTTGCCCCGGTGCCTCCTAAAAGTGCGCGAAAATAGAAAGAGCCTGGTGCGGCATACAGACAACACACCGGTACTCCAACAAAAATCCCGCGCACTGGAATAGGGTCAAATAAAAAAATTTACGGCCAAAAAACCATAGAAATAATTGGTTCAACAGACACTGTTATCGGTGCGTCATATTACTGTAGAGCACCGGTGCTTTAAAAATACGCCACCTCGGTGCCTCCTAAAAGCGCACGAAAACCGAGAGAGCTCGGCGCGGCATACAGGAAATGCACTGGTACTCTAGTAAAAACCCCGCGCACTAGAATAGGGTTAAATAAAAAAAAATTACGACCAAAAAACTGCCGAAATCATTGGTTCACCGGACATCGTTACCGGAGCGTGATGTTACTGTAGAGCACCGGTGCGATAACGTTACGCTGCCTTGGTGCCTCCTAAAAGCACGTGAAAATAGAAAGAGCCTTGCGTGGCATACAGGAAACACACCAGTGTTGCAGTAAAAATCTCGCGCACCGGAATAGGGTTAAATAAAAAAATTACGCCCAAAAAATCGCAAAAATCATTGGTTCACCGGACACCATTACCGGTGCGTTGAGTTACTATAGCACATCGGTGCGTTGTAGTTTGTCACACCGGTGCCTCCTAAAAGCACGTGGAAACAGAAAGCGCCCGATGCGGCATTAAGACAACGCATTGGTACTCCAGTGAAAACCCCGCGCATCGGAACAAGGTTAAATAAAAAAAAATTACGGCCAAAAAATCACATTTTTCAATTTTTTCAGTGCTATAGAGCTCTCAAGCACTGCTGCAAGTTATCCTTGCTTGAGCCACACTGACATCCATGCTCCCATTGCACTTATTGCACGCACTACTGCTGTAAATTACCACCAATATCTAGCTTGAATTTTATAAAACAGTGGACAAATTTTCTTTTTTAAATTGTACAGCCAATATGCCTCCTGAACGGGTAAATGTACAGGTATTTTTCTTGTTTTTCCTTAATTAAACCTTTTAGCGGATTAGAATTTTAAAAAGCCTTAAAATTAACCATTAAAAAAAAAAAAAATGTTGCGCTTTGTGCTTGAGCCATTCGGCTAGCACCGGTTGCCGTGCTACCTGTAAATTTACAGGCCGCACCGCACCAGGTGCTGAAGGAGTCCACACAAGTTCTGGGGCAGTACAGCGAGGCACACGGTGTTATTTTAAATTTTTTTAAAAGTGCGGTGCGGTCATTTACCAGGCCGCACCGTTGACAATGTTGAATCACGGCCACCTGGTGCGTTGACCAAATTATCTGCCCCGGGGCACGTAAGTTTTTTGGCGCACCGGAACCACAAATCAAAATTGTCAATGGTTCAAGTTGGTAAACCAGTGCTAAATGTACCCGCACTGGTTCCGGGGCGGATTCCAAAGGCGCACCGTGTAATTTTAAATTTTACGACAAAGAGCGGTGCGCTCGGATACATGGCCGCACCATACGACTATGTATGGTGGCAGGAGGGCGATGTGTTGAGTTAGCTATAAGCCCCGGGGCATATAGTGAAGTCAGCGCATCGGCCTCCTGAGACCGCACTTAGTGAACAGTGCGCTAAAAGTATTTTCTGGAGCATCTCTCCCGGTGCTTTTTATATCAATATGTGCACCATCGCCGGTGCGTCTCTGTGGAGGGACGCACCGTTACCGGTGCGTGATTGTGTTTGTGGCACACCGACTCTTGTTTTATTTATTTTTCAAAAAAATATTTATATACGTATATTTGTAAATACATATGTCATTTAATTAAAAAATTGTGTTTAATATGTCAATCATTTAGAGACGTGAAAGGAGAGAAGAGGAGCAACAACAACAACAATAGGCGGAACAATATAACATGGTTCGCCTGTGGGAGGCAAGAGAGAGGGAGAGAGATGCATACCCTCGCCCTATTATAGCAGTGACGCAGGGGCTTCTAAGGCAGGTAGGCCTCCTCAATTTATATGAGGAGGCTACTTCCCTAAAGTCTCATAGTGGTTTTTTGAGACATCTTATCCGAAGGTGGAATGCCCAGCAACAGGCTTTCCGAGTTGGTATCGACTAGTGGTACATGCCCACTGAGGAGGATGTATATTTTATTACAGGGCTTTCGAGGAGAGGGGTGGATTTTCCCTTGTTCCCGAGGTTCTAGCTGGTTGTGTGGCAGGGAGTCATTTAGTTTACTCCCAGAGATACATTAGACCAGATATATTGTCTCCTTAAGATTTTCAGGTCTCCGGAGGAAAATTACGTATTGGTGCGTTTGGTCATGAGGAGGTCCAGTGTCTCTCACTTATCATTTCGACCATTTCGCGCAACACCAGTGACGGGAAACGCATTAGTTGCCAGCTTTTATATTATGTTGATTCTTTACTACAACAACCATGACTTGTTAGGTGGTCTGCCATTTTTTTACGACAGTTTTGTACAACATTAGATAGATGTCATGCTCGTGCACAAGGGAGTGTCAACTTCCCTTTTGCTTCAAAGATTTTTTGTTTATTTTTTGAGAGGTTTCCAGAGACGAGACCTTCTTTTCTTCGGCAGCCTCATAGGCTGATTACTGAGGCACGCATGCATATGTGGGGGCAGATGATGCCTAAGAGGGAGGAGACTCTGTTTCCAGCGAGGATATCAGATGATGCACTGGGGTTGCTAGCCAGTGTTTTTAAGCATCCCTTCATTATGGTCCCCTATCCTTATGCAGGGTTAGATTGGCGAGGGTGTGCCAACATCCTCTTCAAAGATGATGAGCCGCCATATGATAGAGGTAATATCACTGTTTTATTTAAATTTATTCTAACATTTTCTTTAACTTGTTTTTATTAAATTGTGTAATGAAATTGTCTAATTATTGTTGTGTACTTGTATATATTTTGCAGACATTGGCTCTTACGATGGCAAGGATCAGATGCCGCCACCACCACCTGATCCAGTTGTGGATCTTGATGAGGATGCAGAGGGCATGATGCCAGATATTGCCGAGGATCAGCAGGAGGCTGGTGTAGATCAGAGACCTACTCCTGCTGGTGCGCCGGCCTGCGGTCAATGTGTGAGTGATGCTAGATATAGGATGGAGTTGGGTGACCAACTCATTGCATTGTTTGTTGAGGCGGGCATCCGCCCTGTTTATTTCAGAGATATAGAGGCCAATGATAGGCTCTTACAGATGTGGAGAGACATGCCGTGTGACATGTACAGCCTGATGCAGCATGTCGTAGGAGTTACGACAACATTTACGCGACTGACGAGGACTGTTGCACGTTACGAGCGAGCTGCAGCACATGATGGACAGTCTGCGAGGCGCATCGTACCATCGACATCTCATGATCGTTCACGGGCTCGCGCCGTGCCAGATTTGCATGAGCCTCCAGTAGCATCTACCGGCAGTCATCATGGAGATGAGGCTCGATCATCGACTGATCCATGACATTTATATTACAATTGTATATTTTTAACATTATATATGTGTGTGTGTGTGTGTGTGTGTGTGTGTGTGTGGTGCATGTATTTTATGTTCATTTTTCATTTGTACTTAATTTACATGTTGGTGATCATCATTATAATGTGTATGTTGTTAGGTCATGTTAGATATGTTCATTTAATGTGCAGCTTGTAGATAAATGTGTATGTGATAGCATGAGATGTATATTTGATGTTTGTGTTGGACTGATGATGTTAATATATAATGTTAATTGTGTTTTGTTAGATGATCATGACCACGATGATGTAGTTAGCGAATTTGAATGTGTTTTTTAGTCAAATATGATGTTTGTAAGATGATTATCATGAACGTGATGTTTATTAATTAATTTATAAATACCAAATGATCATGATATTGTAAATTTGTAATATTTGTATTTCTAATTGTATTTAAAATTCTAAAATTGTAATTGTAATGATATATATGTAAATTTCTAAAATTGTAATTGTAATTGCAATTTTTTAATTTGTAAAATTGTAATTGTATATATGTAAAATTCTAAAATTGTTATTGTACGTGAAATTGTAAAATTGTAATTGTGATTCTAATAATTCTAATTATAATTGTAATTGTATTTAAAATATTTGTAAAATTTTAATTGTATTAATGTGAAATGAATTTATTAGAATTTTTAAATTTGTAAATTTGTAAATTTGTAAATTTTAAATAATTGTAAAATAATAAATAAAGAATAATATGATTTATTGTAACATAAGGAAATTTAGAAAATAATGCAAATAAATCTCTGTACTTAATTAGATTTATCATTATTTTATTATGATCTTAGATACAAAAAAAGAATTAATTTATACAGTACGCCATTGTTTTTGAGATCAAGTACATAATACCAAATTATCAAGTGAATTATTGATTTTAACATTAACACAATGCAAATTACCAATTAATTCAAAATACATATTACATTAATATTTCGAAAAACTCATCTTAAAAAGTATAAATATTGATGAAATAACACATATTGTAACATATCACTCCCAGTTCTCATGATCACCCTCATTATCTTCTAGCTCGCATGGCATGATAACACTATTGTTCTAAAAAATATGTTTTAATCTAGGGTCATGTGTCAATACGAACCACCAATCCCTATCCAACACATCTGGGTAGAAAAACACCTGGTTGCAGTGTTTACGGAAAACATAGGGCTCCTTAGCTTCTTCGCACATCTTTCTAGAGTTGATACAGATAAGCCTACTATCGCGATCTTCCTTTACATTATTCCGATCAAAGGTGTCCCACCACTTGTACCTAAAAATAACACATTGGAAAGAAGAAAAATCCACTTCAATGGTCTCTTGTATCTTTCTGATGTAACCTAACGTCCCTCTTACTAGTTGTTGATCATGGTGGTTAGATCGACTAGATTGATCGAACTCGACTTCCACTCCACAGTCTTATGTGATGTTTCCAGCATTGGCATTTTCTGTGCGAAAATGGTGTCCATATGCCCACATAGATGGGAACAAATGCACCTATTATAAAAAAGTTTAAAAAATCATATAAGTGTCATGTGTCTTATAAATAATAATCCAACAGTTAAAATATGAAATGTAGATGTCCTAATATAAGTTTCAAATTTACATATAAATTATTACCGAGTTGCTGCACCCAATCCCTATGTTTAGCACATCCTCTTCAGCACGCATGTAACAACTGGTAGCACCGTATTTCTCTCTGACTTGGTCAGCAACCCAACTTTTGGGGCATATTTTTGGCATATTTTCTTTTAAATGATCGGGATAAGGCACACTTATACCATTCAACCGTCTGAATTCTTTCCTGTCACTATCCCATTTCATTCTTTTTTGTTCATACAATGCGACCCACGGTTGTGTCGCTTCAGAATTGTAAAGAAAGAATTTATTGATTGCTTCAATTTCCGCATTCGCTGATGAAATAAAACCATCATTATATAGTACTTAGAGATCAAAATATACATTATATCGAAGTTCAACATGAATATTAATTAATTTTTGTAAATTTGAAAAATTATAAGTCGCTTACTCTTTATCAAGCACTTTTTTCCACTTGTTTGGAGCAACTCTCCTTCTCTTTTGTCTTCATCTAATTCATCGCCCCAAATCACCGCACTTGGTCTGTTTTCGATCTGCTTGATGTACTCACTGGCATAGTAGAAAGACTCATACAATATGTACCCCTCTGCCATAGACCCCTCGGGTTTCGCTCTTTGTCGAACAAAACCTTTCAATTTCTTCATTTACCTCTCTAAGAAGAACATCCAACAACAAGAAACAACCCTAACTAATTCAACCTCATCTACCAGGTGGATTAGAAGATGAACTTGTAAGTCCATGAAACTCGTCAGCAGTTCCTTCTCAAACATACAAACAATCTCAACTATCTCTTGATGCCACCGTGGAATGCTAGCCACATGAATCTTCTTTGATGTGATCCAGCGTACAAATGCAGATAATTTAGATATGGCACGTCCTAGGTCTTGAGGGAATTCATGTTTCACACACCCAAACACAAACAAAGGATAATGACACTGCAAATTAATTATAAAAACGTGCAATAATATACAAAATTAGTTATGTCTTATGATCACCAGATGGGATAAAATTTATTAATATAACAAATAATAAAATCATGCTTTTGACATTATACATACTCTTAGAAGATTCAAATGGTCATGCGATTTCAACCCCGACAAATGGTCATCCATGGTGAAGCAACGCCGTAGTGAAAACCCATATGAAGTTGGCACCCTCACATCCATTATAACTTCCTTTGCCAAAGATATATCATATTTTTTAAAAATCCATGGGACATCACCCTCTTTGAAAAACCATGAATTAGAGGGACCAGCGCCTGCCTCTCATCCCGTGCTTTCTAATTGTCTTGGCCAATATTTATTTTTAGTTTTTGAAGTAATAAGATATTTCCTAACCGCCAATGTGTCACTTTGTTTCGATGATATGTGCCTCCATAAAGAAGATGAAACATTTTTAAATATATGCATGGGATCTAATAAGTGGTCAATATTAAGATGCTCCCAATATGGGAGGTCATAAAAGATATATTTCCTTTTCATCCCAATGGGAAATTTCTCAACATAGGTGTTGAAGAAATATGGATCATCGAACTTAGGCTCCCCATTTGAATCGAACATTTCTGTGAAATCCTTCTCCTTCTCTCTCTCATATGCTCTAAGCCATTCAGCTGGTGTCATTATTGGAGGCCTTTGGGTTCTTTCTCATTCACCATTGAAAGCGGATGTTTCTCTTCTGTAAGGGTGTTATTCTGGTAGGAATATCCTAGAGCAATCATACACTAGATTTTATAGGTCCTTGGACCATCTAGCTTTCAGAGAAGGTCCATAACATTTACATCCAAAGTACCCCTTTTTTACAAGACCTGTGAGATTATATTTGTATACATTAATTAATATGCGTGGCATGTTAAAGAATATCATGAAGATCAGAAAAAATAATATTACAATGAATTAAATAACTAAATGTGAAATAATATTGTTACATTATATATAAACAAATAAATAAATTAAACATGTAATTTACCAGAGAAAACTCCTACGCCTGGATAATCATGTTTCATGTAAGCACATATTCCATACAACGTAAACCTCCTCTTTGTTGCGATGGGTCTTGATACATCGTATACATTTATCCCATCCCATAATTCCTTCAATTCATCTACCAGTGGTTGTAAGTAGACATCCATATTCTTCACTTGTATTCTACTAGGGACTATGAGAGCCAACATAAGATGTTCATTCTTCACGGAAAACCATGGGGGGATATTGTTATTGATCACTACTATAGGCCAAACAGAATAGTTGGTGTTTTGGAGGGAATATGGGTTGACGCCATCCATGGCTATGCTGAGTCGTAGACTTCGTACTTCATTCTTGAATTTTTCGGGTCATGTATCCTCTATATTCTTCATGGCTATTGAATCAGTTGGTATTCGCATTACTCTCAACTCACTTCTGTGTGAGGCATGTCATCCCTGCAACATAGCTAATTCTTTGCAACAAAAGAGCCTTTGAATCCTTGGGATTATAGGCATGTTCCTCAATATCTTAAAAGGAGGACCAATACATGATTTACCCTTCTTTTTTGATTTATCATACCTGTCATGCCCACATTTCTGACACATCTCTTTGTCTGCATATTCTCCTCTATATAGAATACAATCATTTGGACATGCATGATATGATATGTACTCAACACCCAACATTTTCAACAATTTTTTTGCCTCTTCACAGCTACCAGGCAAGACATTATCACTCAGAAGAACCTTATCTTTGAGTAACCTGTAGTTGGTGATCATGGAAAACTATATTAATAAATGTACATTAATGTTGATATAATTATTAACGTTCATAAAATTTAACATTTGTAATGTTCATTGCAGTGTACTGATTATATTTCAAATTTATATATAAGGAAAGTAATTTATGGTAACTTACCTCAAAAGTTCTGAGAAACATGCATTCAAAAAGCCAAAATTTGCTTTCAAGTTATACAGTAACATCATTGTCCCCAACTGGGTAGACTTTGACTGACTGCCGGGTCCAAAGAGAGGGGTGGTGGAAGCAAATTTAAGGCTTTCGAAAAAGGTGTCAACGATATGAGCATCATCCCCTAGCTGATCATCATTCGGAATGCATCTAACAACATTGTCTCCATGGCAGTCGTATCCCTTAAGTAATCATCCATACCAACCTCTATTTGATTGTCTCCATTGCTAGCTTGTGAAGAACTACTATTGCTGCAGTCATTCCTAATTGGTGAATCTGGACGTAGCGGGAATTGAATCGGTGGTTGATTCAACCATTCTTGGTATCGTTCCTCTCCGATTTTTTCTCTTAATTAAATCTTCTCTCGATTTGACATTGTCGTGGGGTGCAACGGAAGATGGTAGGTAGGTCGTTCATCATCACTAGAATCCTAATAATTAAAAAAAAAATGGAACATGATTAGTACAAAATATTATGATATCAATTTGTAACCACGTTGACAATATTGCATGATTATAAATTGGTTTGACATTGAAATAATTACATATTAATCAATATATATACCAAACAATTATAATTCTAATTACCATCATTGTCCTGGGATTGTGGCTAGAAGATGCAATATTGTTACAATTGGCAGGGTGAAGCAACTGTCCATTTTCATCTACCAAATGCGTCTTGCGGTATGCAGCTTCTGATAAGAACTTTCAATGTTTTGGAGCAGTAATTTGAATATAATTTTGTGCATCTGAACTCAATGACGAATTTGCATGAACCTGCAAATTTGTATACATTATAAATTTAATTAAGTTGTGCATGATTGAATACATGGATTAAAAAACATACATAAATTCAATTAGATAGTGAAAAAATAAAACAAATCTGAAGTAAATATTACGTCTCCACATGGATAGGGAGAACTCCGCGATGGACTTTGAGAAATATTATGGAACGAGCTGGATTTTGAATAATTGTCCATTTCATATAATATATGATATTTTCTCCCTGCATTTGAGCAAAACAACAATAAACTTTGATGCACAAACCTAAATGTAATTCCGGTGCATACTGTTCAGATAACCACACCGGTCAGTTCTTTATTTTGCACACTGGTGCGCTTTTGTAACAAGTAGCACCGGTGCAGTTCAATTAAACGACGCACTAATAAACGAATAACCACAATAAAAAAAAGCGCAACCCTATTTTCTTTAAGTGAAAAAAAGCGGTAAATTGAAAATTGGGCAGCAAAATATTTTCAAAAATATAATTTCATAAAACATTTCTTTAAATACTAAACACTTTTCATTATTTCACTATTTTTGTAAAAAATTTCAGCCAGAGATTTGCAGGATACATACCTGGAGCAAACAGAGCAGGAGAGCACTGTGGAGCAGGAAAATACGTTTGAACAGAAGTATTCAGACAATCCGAATTCCAAACCTCTGGTAATTCAAACCCCATACCATAGAATTTTAAACGACATGAGTAAAGTTTATTTTTTTTTGTACTTTTTTTCTGCAGTTTTTTTTATGCAGTGAAATAAGAAATCAAAGTCTATTGTTTTATTTTATTTTTTCTCTAGTTTTTTATAAAGTAAAATACAAAATCAAATCTTATTATTTTTTTAACTTTTTGTTTCTGCAGTTTTTAACCTTTTCTGCAATTTTCAGAAACAAAAATAAAAAAAGAAATCAATTTTTAGAAATAAAACCCTAGATTCTTTTTGTTTCTGCCATTTTTTCTCCCTTTTTCTTTTCAATTTAGATTTATAGGGTTTCTGTACTCATAAGAAATCCAACCCATGGGACGACTTGCATAGTCGGATCCCAATCCATGTTGGCCCTTGCGTCAATCTTAAAAAAAATACAGATTTTTTTTCGCCGGTGCGCCCTGCGTAACGTTGCGCACCAGTGCGATAGGTTATACCAGCGCACCGCGCAAGTACAGTGATAAAAATTTTAAAAAAAAAATTATGTTTTTATCAGTGTGACATATGTAACATATGGCACCGGTGCACTATTACATTATGGCACACCGTACAACGTGCTGTTTTGAAAAAAAACCATTTTACAAACATACCCTACATTATTTTTGTTTCTGCCCTGTCTTCTCCCACTTGCTGTGATTTCAGAATTAGGGCTTTTAAATTTATATTTATAGGTTTTATATTGTTAAATATAAACCTAAGACATCCAACGAACGGGTTGACCTACATAGTCAGATCCCAATCCATGTCAGCCCTTGCATAAATAATAATAAAAAATAATTTCGGTGCACCTTGTCTGAAAGAGTGCACCGAGGCGCTCTGTTATCACAGTGCACCGCAAAAGTATTGTCATAAAAAATTAGAAAAATATGCAGCTGGTGCACTATTTCATTATGACGTACCGCGAACGTTCAGTTTCGAAAAAAAAAAAAGAAGCTTTCAAAAAATACAAACCTTACTTCTTTTTGTTTCTCCCCTTTCTTCTTCTTCTTTTTGTGATTCAGAATTAGGACTTTTCAATTTAGATTTATAGGGTTTGTATTGCTAAATATAGACCTAAGACATGCAACCGACGGGACGATTAGCATAGTCGTATCCTAATCCATGTCGGCCTTGGAATGATTTAAAAAAAAACAGATTTTCTATCGGTGCGCCCTATGTAAGTTAGTGCACCGGTGCTCTATTGTTTACAAGAGCACTGGATAAGTAATGTGAAAAAACATATTTTTTTTAACGGTGCGCCATATGTAAAATATAGCACCGATTTATGCTTAAAAAACTAACACTGGATGATTTTTATTATTTTTATGATGGTTAACCGGTGCGGTCATTAACATGTAATGCACCGGGGCTTCTTGTTGAAATAGAGAACCATACGGTGTATTATACTGTTTTTGCGGTGCGTGGTAAAGACATATACGCACCGACGTCGGTGCGTTCACCATGAATGGCGCACCGATTTTTTTAGATTTTTTTTTTTTAATTGAGAAGTTGACAGGTTATTTAAACATATATTATTGACTGATATGATATAGGTTTGATATTGTTAAAGAAATGACTGACAAGATATCAAGTAACAAAAATATTGATAACACATCAAAATCAAAAGCAAAAAAGACAAGTTCTTAATCTAGGACCAGAAGCTCGATTAAGATAAGATAAGGCAAGAACCACAAAATGACGAAGCTCGATAAGATTATTTCTAATCTAGGACCATAAGAACGTATAAGCTTGATGGAAAAATTGCAAAAACATGAATCAAGTGAATGAAAAAATACTATCGATCCAATATGAGTTTCTTTTTTTAGTTTTCATTAATAATATAATTAAAATTATTAGATAACATGTGTGAAAAAGTCTATTAATTCACCTCTGTTTAATGTTCTACAGGGACCAACAACTCAGAAAAGGAATGTTGTTCTAAGAAAAGAAAAACAATAGAACATGCAAATGAAAATGAATTGCTCCTTAGCTTATCTGGAGTGGTGTTGGAGGTTAACGAAAGGGGGAAAAACTTTTACAAATGTTTGAGGGATCTAGTGGAATGAATGTATAGACGTTCTTTCCACTTACAATACAAAAACCAATCCAATGATTCCAAGAACCAGATTTTATGTAAACTACAGGAAGAATTTCCAGAGAATTGGTCAATGAGACATGTCAAACTTTTAATAGCAAAAACGTACAACAACAAAAAAGAAGGAATGAAAAAGTAATACTCCTTTAGATGTTTGTCTATAATTATTTATAAATATCACTTTTGTTATACTTACTTTTCATATATCAATATAAAAATTAAATAGTTTATTGTCACGTTACATTTTCAGGAAGATTATGAAAATCTCAAAAGATGAACGAGCTGATATCAGAAATATGCCAGTAGGAATGTCCAAAAAGGTGTACAAGGAGATGGTCAAAGAAATGGACAAAATTGCATCGCGGGAGGAGCCATCTCAACAACAATGTGCTTCAAATGTAATATGTAATCATTGAATTTTTTTATCATTAGGTAAAATAAATAAACAATTTAGTATTAAATATTAATTTTCAAGTATTTTATTGCAGAAAAGAAAAGAAAATGGAACCCATTCAATGCATAAAACATGACGACAAGGAAGAAAAGGATTGATATCTAAGTTTGTGAGTAATTGTTACTTCCTTATAACAACTTAACTAGATTTCATTTTTGTATTTTTAAGTTGTTTTACAAAAATCATCATTGAATGTCTCCAAACAGGTGCTAACATACAAGAAGAACCTGTAGAAATTTGTTGAATAATGATTAATTATCCACCGAGACTATCCTGATCACATATCAATTCGAATTCATATGCAACATATAATCTCTTCCACTCAGATCATCACACATGCGGAAATAAAACAAGCGATAGCACATCAAATCATCATACAAATTAACACAGTATGTATGGAGAAAGCTTATAGCTGAAAACCCCGCAGCTATTGTGTATATTATAATGGAGAAATCATGTAACAAAATCAGTACAATACTCCTCACAAGTACTCAGTACTTTCTCATAAAGTTACACACAAACTAGCTTGGTTTTGAACAAGTCACTGGTTCAAAACTCACCACTAAATGCCTTTCCTTTATTGCGCAATCATGGCCTGTCTAAATAGAGATCCAAGGTTCAAATCTCCTTGGCTTGACAGCGCAATCATCATGGGCAATTCCTCCAAGTGTGGTGCAAATCTCATGCACAACTGATGTCGCTGCTGATAGCTAACTCAACCCTTTCATCTACCTCTTTCACTGGTCTCCAATGAACTGTCCATGCACTGTAGTGAACTGATGTGTTCTTGAGTTGAATAATGAGTTACAAATTAATGAATTAAATAATATTTAATTCACTCCACTCATTACTAGTTGATTAGCTAGTTAAACTAATCTCAACTAACTAAGTTAAACCGAACACAACTCCACCATTTGTCTCATTAACTCCACCAAAATTCTGCCACTGAAGTCCTAACTGAAGTCAACCATGCATGAGCTCACCAAACCCTTAGGAATAGTGTAATTCCTCTGTCAGATGCATGATCCACTTCCAAGGCTCGAACTGAAGTGCTCCAAGAGAGTAAACTGAAGTTTATAGTCCAAATATTATTAAGGGTAAATAATATTTGACTTCCCTATTTTTAGGATAGGCAGTCTAAATATAGACTTCGACCTATAGGTCAAAAAATAGAGGTCCATCTATTTTACCAACATTACCAATACTCCAAGAATAACATACTGCAATCCCTGGACCATGCTCCATATGTCTAAAAATAGACATAGTCTAAAAATAGACTTTGCGCCAGAATTTGCCTGCGGGCCCACTTAGTGAAGGCGACTTCATTTCACTAAGCTCCATCATCTTGCTGCATTTTAAACACTCCCTCTCAGCAAGATATGGATTATCTGCAACCCCTATCCTACCTCTGTGGAATTCGAACTTGCTCCTGGTGAGTGCCTTCATCAGGATGTCGGCATCCTGATCCTCCGTGGGAACATATGAAAGCATCATGATTCTCCGCTGAACACAATCTCTGATATGATGGTACCTGATGTTGATGTGTTTGGATCTATCATGAAATACTGGATTAGCCGAGAGTTTAATGCAACTCTGGTTATCACAGTAAATCATTGTAGGCTCCAAATGCAACCCGAAAAATCCAACGAGGATCTTCCTCATCCAAATAGCCTCGCATGCAGCCAAGCTAGCTGCCATGTACTCGGCCTCTGCTGAACTGAGTGCCACGGATCTCTGCCTCCTGCTGTACCAGGAAACTGCTGTCGACCCAATGCTGAAAACTCCTCCAGAAGTGCTCTTCCGGTCCGTTGGACTCCCTGCCCAATCTGCATCAGTGAAGCCAGAAAGCTTCGCTCCATCCTCTTGTCTGTACCATAGACCATATCCCGATGTGCCTCTAATATAGCGCAATACATGCTTGCCTGCCTTCCAAAAGAGCTTGGTAGGCTTAACCATAGCTTGCGAAAGCTGGTTAACTGCATAGCATATATCGGGTCGTGTGTTGACCAGATACATAAGCGACCCCACCAACTGTCGATAGACAGTGGCATCCACTACCTCCACTGAAGTAGCATCCTCCTTCCTCCAACCACCAGGAAGAGGAGTGTCAACAGGCTTGCAGCCTTGCATGTTGAACCTCTCCAAAATCTCCCGAGCATACTTGCCCTGAGAAACAAACAGTCCTCCGCTGCGCTGCCAAATCTCCAATCCCAGGAAATAATGAAGGATGCCCAAGTCCTTCATCTCAAATTCTCGTGCAAGATCCTCCTTGCATGAAAGTATCAACTGCTCATCGCCAGTCAAAATCAGATCATCTACATACAGTACGATGATCAACAGCTTCCCCTCCACCACAATCTGGTACAGGTTTGGGTCCGCCTCACTCTTGGAGAATCCAAGCCCGGTGAAGTAGCTGTCTATCCGAGTGTACCAAGCACGAGGTGCTTGCTTCAGCCCGTACAGTGCTCTCTTGAGTCGGCACACATGCGACTCACTGTTGAAGATCTTGAAACCTTCAGGCTGCTTTATGTACACCTCCTCCTCAATAACTCCATTGAGGAACGCAGTCTTCACATCCATCTGATGAATGTGCCACCCCATCTGCGCTGAGAGAGCAAGGATCGTCCGTATGGAAGAGTACCTTGCGACAGGTGCAAAGATCTCCTCATAATCGATCCCCTCGATCTGTGAAAAGCCACGGGCGACAAATCTCGCCTTGTACTTCTCCACACTCCCGTCAGCCACCTGCTTCACTTTGTAGATCCATCGCAAACCCACCACTGATTTCCCCACCGGTCTTGGGACAATCTCCCATGCACTGTTCCTGATGATCGAATCATATTCTTCGATCATGGCATCAACCCATGCGGGTTCCTCCACAGCTTCCTCAAAAGAGGATGGCTCCGTCACAACACATTGACTCACAAGAGCCATGTATCCGGTGTACCGATCCGGTGACTGTCTCTGTCTGCGCTGTGCTGTAGGTGGTCCTACAACCTTCTCTGCATCCCGAGCCAGTCGCTCAGCTTCTGTAGTGCGCATGCGCCCTCTGATGGTTGGCGCTGCCTGGGTGGTTTCTTCCACCTCCTGAACCTCCTCTTGTGGCTGATCCACATCCGGAAGCTCCTCCTTGGGAACTAACAACTCCTCATCTGCATGCAAGTGTAGCTCCCTCTCAAGCGAACACTGCATGGCTTTCTCCTCCTGAAATTTTATATCCCGTCGCACAACAGTCTTGCGACTGTCTGGCACATACACCCGATAGTTGTGAGGTGTATCGGTGTACCCCACAAATATTCCAACTTCAGCAGTTGGATCCAGCTTCCTTCTTGCATCCTTCGTCACATGCATGTAGACAGGAGATCCGAAAATCCGCAAATGGGAAATATCAGGCCTCTTGCCAGAATAAGCCTCCTCTGGTGTGCTCATGCCAAGAACCTTGTGAGGACAACGGTTCTGCACATACACTGCTGTATTGCATGCCTCAGCCCACAAGTGAAGGGGTAGGCCCTGATCATGCAACATTGCCCGTGCGGCACCCACGATCGTTCTGTTCTTCCGCTCAGCCACCCCGTTCTGCTGTGGGTTATGGGGTGCGATGAGCTCTCTCCGAATCCCTTCTGCGCTGCAGAACTCCTTGAATTCAGCTGAGATGAATTCACCACCGTTATCACTCCTTATAGCAATCACCTTCTTCCCCGACTCCTTCTCGACCAGTGCTTTAAACTCACAGAACTTCGCGAATGTATCGCTCTTCTTCTGCATGAAGAAGATCCAGCACTTTCGAGAGAAATCATCAACAAATATCACATAATTCCTGTGATTTTCTGTCGAAGCAACTGAGAAAGGACCAAACACGTCTGTGTGAACTCTCTCAAGGATCGTCGTGGTGCAACTGTCTTTCTCGTGAAAGGTGGCTTTCACATACTTCCGTAAAGTACACCCCTTGCACTGATCTGACTGCGCAAGAGTGCCCTTAGGAAGCCCAGTAGAAATCTGCTGCAGGATCTTCAAAGCTCCATGGTGAAGGTGGCCCAATCTCCTGTGCCACAGTTCGCCCTCATCATCCTGGCTCACCACTTCTCCCGCCTTGCATGCCATAGTTGCGCAGCCATCTACCTGCAACCGATAAAGGTTCTTGGTTCGAACCCCTATCTTACGGGTCTCTCCAATGGTCTTACTGCGCAGGAAGGCTTTTCCTTCGCTGAAGACCACATCATACCCCTTATCCTCCAACATCGCCACAGAGATCAAGTTCTTCTTCAATCCAGGTACATGCATGACATCCTTCAATACAAAGGGTTTACCAGACTCCCACTGAAAGGATATGGTACCGATACCAGTCGCACTGTATCTACCATCATCGCCCATCTCGATGTGCACACCTAAATCTTTGTCCTCCAGATCTGAGAACAACTCCCGATCTCCCGTCATACGAAATGACGCACCGCTGTCCAAGAACCACACCGATCCCAACACACTTGAAACCAAGCATGCGATCAGTGAAAAGTCAAGCTCGAACTGTGAAGCCAAAGCTTCTCCATCTGCAGATCTTCCCGCTTGCTTATTCTTCTTCTTCTTTGGACAATTGGTAGCATAATGTCCGTGATCATGGCGGTGAAAACACTTCACTTTCGCCATATCCTGCTTCTTTCCCTTTGCACCAGAATGAGAGGTTTTCTTACCCTTCCCCTTCTTTGCTTTGGCAACCAAAGCGCAGTTTTCTTCATCAACTCCCTTTGATGAAGATCCATCTCGAGTAGTCCTCCTTATCTCCTCCTGCATGAGATCCGCCCAAAGGCGCTCCCATCCCGGCAGCTTCTCCCGACCATTGGCACTATCTTGATATGAGTGCCAAGCCTTCGGAAGACCAAGGAGAGCCAGGTCGACCATGTCCTCGTCTTCGACAGTCACCCCCACACTTCCCAGCTCATCTCTGCATTGAGTGAACTTCGTGAGGTATTTGGCGATACTGTCGCCTTTCTCCATATTGATGTTCCTGAGCTTATCTTTGAGCGCCATCTTCCTTTGGTCGCTCTTACTCTGGAATAGATCCGTCAAAGCTTTCCACATTAAATATGGAGAAGCCTTTCCATGCAGGCTGGATACAATATGATCCTTGACGCCCTCCAACAGGATCCTTCGACATTTCTCCATCTTCTTTTGCCATGCTTCGACTTCAGTAGGATCAGTGGGCTTTTGGACATCCATATCCACGAAATCCTTCAGTCCATTATCTTCTAATACTGTCTCCATGCGATCCTTCCACGCAACATAATTCGAACTGCCTTCAAGAGCATATTCGAGTCGCAAACCGTTGAAAGACATTTTCAACTCCGGCACCAAGAAAACAAAACTGCTGCAAAATTTGAATTCCAAGCTCAAAGCTCAACCGCTCTTGATCTGTGAGAACAAATTATTTCTAGCATAGAGATCGACTGCAGGGGCATTTACTGGATATATCACCTTTCAAAGGAAAGGATGGATCCAGAGGCTACCTGGCCCGCATGCAGACTCTGTCTACCGAAATAAGTTTGTAATCACTGTGATGATCAATCTATGCTTCAATAGCTCCGATACCATGTAGAAATTTGCTGAATAATGATTAATTATTCACCGAGACTATCCTGATCACATACAATTCGAATTTATATGCAACACATAATCTCTTCCACTCAGATCATCAAACATGCGGAAATAAAATCAAGCGATAACACATCAATTCATCATACACATTAACACAGTATGTATGCGGAAAGCTTATAGCTGAAAACCCCGCAGCTATTGTGTATATTATAATGGATAAATCATGTAACAAACTCAGTACAATACTCCTCACAAGTACTCAGTACTATCTCATAAAGTTACACCTGAGCAAGCTTGGTTTTGAAAAAGTCCTTTGGTTCAAAACTCACCACTAATTGCCTTACCTCTATTGCGCAATCATGGCCTGTCTATATAGAGATCCAAGGTTCGAATCTCCTTGGCTTGACAGCGCAATCATCATAGGAAATTCCTCCAAGTGTGGTGCAAATCTCATGCACAACTGATGTCGCCACTGATAGCTAACTCCACCCTTTCATCTACCTCTTTCACTGGTCTCCACTGAACTGATCATGCACTGTAGTGAACTGATGTGTTCTTGAGTTGAATAATGAGTTACAAATTAATGAATTAAATAATATTTAATTCACTTCACTCATTACTAGTTGATTAGCTAGTTAAACTAATCTCAACTAGTTCAACTAAGTTAAACCGAACACAACTCCACCATCTGTCTCATTAACTCCACCAAACTTCTGCCACTGAAGTCCTAACTGAAGTCAACCATGCATGAGCTCACCAAACCCCTAGGAATAGTGTAATTCCTCTGTCAGATGCATGAGCCACTTCCAAGGCTCGAACTAAAGTGCTCCAAGAGACTAAACTGTTGTTTAGAGTCCAAATATTATTAAGGGTAAATAATATTTGACTTCCCTATTTTTAGGATAGGCGGTCTAAATATAGACTTCGACCTATAGGTCAAAAAATAGAGGTCCATATATTTTTACCAACATGACCAATACTCCAAGAATAACATACTGCAACCCCTGGACCATGCTCCATATGTCTAAAAATAGACATAGTCTAAAAATAGACTTTGCGCCAGAATTTGCTTGCGGGCCCACTTAGTGAAGGCGACTTCATTTCACTAAGCTCCATCATATTGCTACATTTTCAACCAGAACCATCAGGAATTGATTGAAATTGGTTTAAATATGGGTTGAGCGTATATGTTGGCATATCAGAACTTAATTGTGGAATTTGTAAGCATCTATCGATCTTGTTTTACTTAGCTCCGTCTATAATTAATAGAAAAAATAAATCTTTTATATTAAATATATGATTTCTTATGGGGTATAAAACTTGCAGGAAACAAAGTATGGCACTACGTCAACAGATCAAATCTTGAAAGATGGCATGTTACATGGTTTTGAAAGAATGTGTATAGTTTATGAGTCAATTGTTGCATTAGTACGTCATTTCTTTTCGATTTACATTGATGTATATTATTTAATATTGCAATTTTCATTATTCTCACCAACGTATATACACTCATTATATTTTATTTTTATGTTTGTAGATGGAAGAAGGTGAAGAAAAAGAAAACAATCAACGTCGTGAAAAAAACATTTTGGAAAATAACCCAAGTCATGGAAGTAGCTCTAGCAGTGATAATAGTTCAAGCGAAGAATGATGATCACTATGTTTGGATATAAAAGCAAGGCGTTGTACTATTTTTGGAAAAATGTCTGTGAAATCAAACGTTTTCTTTAATGTAATGGACATAGTGTCCCAATTGAAAGATAAAGGGATACCAATAACTGTCCCATTTTGTATGACAAATAATGTTTTATTCATATATCTATATATATATATAATAAAAAATGTTTTAATTTATTCTATTGTGTTCTCTATTGTCGCTATTGCGTTCTCCATTATCGTTCTCAAATGCAGTAATAAAATTTTAATTCATATGAATATTGTTATAACATATATATGTGTCGAATTTTGATGAGTAATGAATTTTAAAAAACCACAATAATTATGATATGATATAAAAAATTAATCTAAACATCACATTCAAATCCATTAATACAAATTTAATTAATATGAATATTGGTATAATATGTGTCGACTATTGATGAATAATGAATTTTAAAAAATCACAATAATTGCACTGCCACAGGTTGATGTTTCTAAAAAATAAAAAATGAAAACCGGTGTGCTTGTACTATTAAGTGCACCGGTGCGTTTTTACTACCTATCGGGACCACACAAATACCAAAACTAGTTTAAAATATCAAGGCGTTTGAGCGGTACGACGCTCCGATGCGTTTATGTATCTATACGCACCGGTGTCGTTTTACTGCCTATGAGCACCACACGAATACCAATACCAATTATAAATTGCAGTGCGTCTGTGTGATACTATGCACCAGGGCATTTTTTCTGTCTATATGGACCAGTGCATTTGGATGACCAATAGGCACCACACGAATACCGATACCAATTAAAAATCTCGGTGCATTTGTGTGATAGCACCGGGTCGTTTATGTGTCGATAAGCACCGGTGCATTTGTATGACATATTTGCACCACACGAATACCGATACCAATTGTAAACCTCGGTGCACTTGTGTGATACGATGCACCGGGGCGTTTATATAAGCATACGCACTGGCGCGTTGATACGACCTATAGGCACCACTCAAATACCAAGACCAATTAGAAAAGCCCCGTGTGTTGTATCACCAACACCAGGCCCGATCTGTTATTTGTAGAAATTTGAACAATAGCTGAATTATGCACCGAGATTATCCTGATTACACACTCTTTAAGCTTCATGCATAATACATAACCTCTTCTACAATTGATCATCAATATGCGGAAATAGAAGCAGTTGCATGCGCACATTAAAACATAATCGAGCACACATATCAACACAGTATGTAATGGGGAAAGAAATAGCTGAAAACCCCCAACTATCTGTATATTATAATGATAGAGAACATGTAACAATACATAGCACAAAGCTCTCACAGCTCTCAGCACTATCTCCAAAAGTTACACACAAACTAGTATAGAAAGTGAACAAGTCACACGTTCAAATCTCCTCCACAAGTCTGCCTGCCTCTACTGCGCAATCCTCATTGGCAATCTCCATCAATGTGTGTGCAAATCTCATGCACAGCCAATAGTCACAACTGATAGTACAGTCACCCTTTCACCCACCTCTAACACTGGTCTCCACTAAACTGTCCATGCATTGTAGTTAACTGATGTATTCTTTAGTTGATTTATGAGTTAATAATTAGTGAATTAATTAATAATTAATTCACACCACTCATCACTAGTGTATTTATCAGTTAGACTAAATACAACTAGTTCAACTAGGTTAAACCGAACACAACTCCACCAACTGTCTCATCAACTCCACCAAACTCTGCCACATGAGTTCTAACTGAAGTCAACCATGCAATAGCTCAACTAACCCTTAGGAAAAGCGTATTTCCTTCTGTCAGCTGCATGTGCCACATCCAAGCATCAAACTGAAGTGCTCCAAGAAGATAAGATAATGTTTATAGTCTAAATATTATTAAGGGTTAATAATATTTGACTGTTCTATTTTTAGCCCGGCAGTCTAAAAATAGAAACCGCCCAATGTCTAAAAATAGAGGTCCATCTATTTTTACCAACTCGACCAATCATCCATAAATAGCATCCTGCAAATCATAGACCATGATCCATATGTCTAAAAATAGACATAGTCTAAAAATAGACTTTGCGCCAAAAATAGCCTGCGGGCCCACTTAGTGAAGGCGACTTCTTTTCACTAAGCTCCATCATCTTGTTGCATTTTCAACACTCCCTCTCAACAATATATGGATTATCTGCACCCCCTATCCTGCCTCTGTGGTATTCTAATTTTCTCCTGGTGAGCGCCTTCGTCAAGATGTCAGCATCCTGATCCTCCGTGGGAATATATGAAAGTAACATGATTCTCCGCTGCACACAATCTCTGATATGATGGTAGATGTCGATGTGTTTGGATCTATCATGAAATACTGGATTAGCCGAGTTTAATGCAACTATGGTTATCACAATAAATCATAGTAGGCTCCAAGTGTGACCCGAACAACCCGACCAGGATCTTCCTCATCCATATGGCCTCGCATGCAGCCAAGCTTGCTGCCATATATTCAGCCTCTGCTGAACTGAGTGCTACGGATCTCCGCTTCCTGCTGTACCAAGAAACTGCTGTCGACCCGATACTGAAGATCCCTCCAGATGTGCTCTTTCTGTCTGTTGGGCTCCCTGCCCAATCTACATCCGTGAAGCCACGTAGCTTCACCTCGTCCTCCTGTCGGTACCACAAGCCATATCCCGATGTGCCTCTAAGATAACGCAATACATGCTTGCCTGCCTTCCAGAAGAGCTTGGTAGGCTTAACCATAGCTTTTGAAAGCTGGTTAACAGCATAGCATATATCGGGTCGTGTATTGACCGGATACATAGCGACCTGACTGTCGATAAACGGTGGCATCCACTACCTCCGCTGAAGTAGCATCCCCCTTCCTCCAACCTCCAGGAAGAGGAGTATCAACAGGCTTGCAGCCATGCATGTTGAACTTCTCAAGTATCTCGCGGGCATACTTACCCTGAGAAACAAATAGTCCATCACTGCGCTGCCAAATTTCCAATCCCAGGAAATAATGAAGGAGGCCCAAGTCCTTCATCTCAAACTCTCTAGCAAGATCCTCCTTGCATGAAAGTATCAACAACTCATCTCCTGTCAAAATCAGATCATCTACATACAGTACAATGATCAACAACTTCCCCTCCACCACAATCTGGTACAGGTTAGGATCCGCCTCACTCTTGGAGAATCCAAGTTCGGTGAAATAACTGTCTATCTGAGTGTACCAAGCACGAGGTGCTTGTTTCAACCCATACAGTGCTCTCTTGAGTCTGCACACATGCGACTCATTGCTGAAGATCTCGAAACCCCTTGGGTTGCTCTATGTACACCTCCTCCTCAATGACTCCATTGAGGAACGCAGTCTTCACATCCATCTAATGGATGTGCCACCCCATCTGCGCTGAGAGAGCTAGGATTGTCCGTATGGAAGAGTACCTTGTGACAGGTGCAAAGGTCTTTTCCGCCAATCGTCGATCTTTGTCCCAGCAAAGAAGCCACGGGCAACAAATCTTACCTTGTACTTCTCCACACTCCTGTCAGCTGCCTACTTCACTTTGTAGATCCATCGCGAACCCACCACTGATTTTCCCTCCGGTCGCGGGACAATCTCCCATGCATTGTTTCTGACAATCGAATCATACTCTTCCACCATGGCATCTACCCATGCGGGTTCCTCCACAGCTTCCTCGAAAGAGGATGGTTTTGTCACGACACATTTTCTCACAAGAGCCATGTATCCCGGTGTCCCGTCCGTTGTTGTCTATCTTGTTGTCACATGGGTGATGCTACAATCTTCTGCATCTTGAGCCGGTCGCTCAACTTCGCGAAACCGCCGCCCCTGCGATGGTTGGCGCTGCATGAGTGGTCTCTTCCACTCCTTGAACTTCCTCTTGTGGCTGATCCACATCCGGAAGCTCATCCTTAGGAACTAATAGCTCCTCATCTGCATGCAAGTGTGGCTCCCTCTCAAGCGAACACTTCATGGCTTTCTCCTCCTGAAATTTGATATCCCGTCGCACAACAGTCTTGCGACTATCTGGAAAATACACACGATAGTTGTGGGGTGTATCAATGTACCCCAAAAATATCCCAACCTCTATGGTCGGATCCAGCTTCTTCCTGGCATCCTTCGTCACATGCAAGTAGACAGGTGAACCAAAAATCCTCAAATGGGAAATGTCAGGTCTCTTACCAGAAAACGCCTCCTCCGGTGTACTCATGCCAAGTATCTTGTGAGGACAACGATTCTGCACATATACTGCAGTATTGCATGCCTCCGCCCACAAGTGAAGGGGTAGGCCCTGATCATGCAACATCACCCGTGCAACACCCACGATCGTTCTGTTCTTCCGCTCAAAAACCCCATTCTGCTGTGGGTTATGAGGTGCTATGAGCTCTCTCTGAATTCCTTCTGCGCTACAAAAGTCCTTGAATTTAGCAGAGATGAATTCACCACCATTGTCACTCCTAAGAGCCTTCACATGCTTCCTCGATTCCTTCTCAACCAGTGCCTTGAACTCACAGAACTTTGAGTATGTCTCGCTCTTCTTCTGCATGAAGAAGATCCAGCACTTCCGAGAAAAATCATCAACAAAGATCACATAGTACTTGTGCTTTGCTGTCGAAGCTACTGAGAAAGGTCCACACACGTCTGTGTGAATTCTCTCAAGGATCGTCATGGCGCAACTATCCTTCTCGTGAAAGGTGGCTTTCAAAAATTTTCCCAAGGTACACCCCTTGCACTGATCTGACTGCGCAAGAGTGCCCTTAAGAAGCCTAGTAGAAATCTGCTGCAGTATCTTCAAAGCTCCATGGTGAAGGTGGCCCAATCTCCGGTGCCATAGCTCGCCATCATCCCGGCTCACCACTCCTTGGCATATTTACATGCCATTTGCGTGACCATCTGCATACAGGCGATAAAGTTCTTGGCTCAAACTATCTTAGGGTCTCCGGTTGTCTTCTTTGCCACAGACCTTTCCTCGGCGGGAACATGCCCCTTGTCAGCTAACATATGTAGAGATAAGATTCTTCTTCAATCCTGGAACATGCATCACTTCCTTCAATACGAAGGGTTTACCAGACTCCCTCTCAAAAGAAATGGTACCGATACCGGTCACACTGTATCTACCATCATCGCCCATCTCGATGTGCACTCCAAGATCTTTCTCATCCAGATCAGTAAACAAATCTCGATCTCCTGTCATGTGAAAAGACGCACCACTATCCAGAAACCAAACTGAACCCATCACACTTGAGACCAAGCATGCGATCAGCGAAAATTCCGGCTCAAAATGTGAGGCTAAGGCCTCTCCAGCTACAGTCCCAGCAGCTTGCTTATTTTTCTTCTTCTATGGACAATTTGTGGCATGATGTCCGTGTTGGTGACAGTGAAAGCACTTCACCTTCGACATGTCCTACTTCTTGCCTTTCGCACTGGATTGAGAAGCTTTCTTGCTCTTCCCCTTATTTTCTTTGGCAGCCAAAGCACAATTTTCTTCATCAGATGCCTTTGATGAAGATCCGTCTCTGGTATTCCACCTTATCTCCTCTTGCACAAGATCCGACCAAAGTCGCTCCCATCCTAGCAATTTCTCCCGACCATTGACAGAATCCTGATAGGCATGCCAACTCTTCGGAAGACCAAGGAGAGCCAAGCTCACCAATTCCTCATCATCAACAGCCACCCCCACACTTCTCAGCTCATCCCTGCATTGGATGAACTTCGTGAGGTACTTGGGCATACTGTCGCCTTTCTCCATCTTTATGTGTCTGAGTTTATCCTTGAGCACCAACTTCCTTTGGTCGCTCTTTCTTTGGAATAAATCTGTCAATGCTTTCCACATCAAGTATGGAGAAGCTTTTCCATGCATGCTGGATACAATGTGATCCTTCACGCCCTCCAACAGAATCCTTCGACATTTTTCCATCTTCTTTTGCCAAGCCTCAACTTGAGCAGCATCAGTAGGCTTTGGGATCTCAGCATCTATGTACTCCTTCAGCCCGTTATCATCTAATACCGCCTCCATTCTGTCCTTCCATGCAACATAATTCGAACTAGCCTCAAGGGCATACTCCAGTCGCAATCCGTTGAAAGACATTTCAACTCTAGCACCAAGAAAACTGCTTCAAATTCGAATTCCAAATTCTGCTGCAAATTCGAATTCCACCAGCTCAAAACTCAACCGCTTCCGATCTATGAGAAAAAAATTATTTCTAGCACAGAGATCGACTGTAAGGGAATTTACTGGATATATCACCTTTCAAAGAAAGGATGGATCCAGAGGCTACTTGGCCCATTACAGACTCTGTCTACCGAAATAATTGTAATCACTGTAATAGATCCGATGATCAATCTCGCTCCGATACCATGTAGAAATTTGAATAATAGTTGAATTATTCACCGAGATTATCCTGATTACACACTATTTAAGCTTCATGCATAATTCATAACCTCTTCTACAATTGATCATCAATATGCGGAAATAGAAGCAGTCACATGCGCACATTAAAACATAATCAAGCACACACATCAACACAGTATGTAATGGGGAAAGCAATAGATGAAAACCTCCAACTATCTTTATATTATAATGATAGAGAACATGTAACAATACATATCACAAATCTCTCACAGATCTCAGCACTATCTCCAAAAGTTACACACAAACTAGTATAGAAAGTGAACAAGTCACAGGTTCAAATCTCCTCCACAAGTCTGCCTACCTCTACTGCGCAATCCAAGTTGATTAATGATGAGATCCAAGTTCAAATCCCACTAGCTCCAACTGCGCAATCCTCATTGGAAATCTCCATCAATGTGTGTGCAAACATCATGCACAACCAATAGTCACAACTGATAGTACACTCACCCTTTTACCCACCTCTAACACTGGTCTCCACTGAACTGTCCATGCATTGCAGTTAACTGATGTGTTCTTTAGTTGTTTTATGAGTTAATAATTAGTGAATTAATTTAATAATTAATTCACACCACTCATCACTAGTGTATTTGTCAGTTAGACTAAATACAACTAGTTCAACTAAGTTAAAGAAAACACAACTCCACCAACTGTCTCATCAACTGCAACAAACTCTGCCACATGAGTTCTAACTGAAGTCAACCATGCAATAGCTCAACTAACCCCTAGGAATAGGGTAATTCCTTCTGTCAGGTGCATGTGCCACATCCAGGCATCAAACTGAAGTGCTCCAAGAGGATAAGATAATGTTTATAGTCTAAATATTATTAAGGGTTAATAATATTTGACTGTTCTATTTTTAGCCTGGCAGTCTAAAAATAGAAACCGCCCAATGTCTAAAAATAGAGGTCCATATATTTTTACAAACTCGACCAATCATCCATAAATAAAATCCTGCAACTCATAGACCATGATCCCTATGTCTAAAAATAGACATAGTCTAAAAATAGACTTTGCGCCAAAAATAGCCTGCGGGCCCACTTAGTGAAGTCGACTTCATTTCACTAAGCTCCATCATCTTGTTGCATTTTAAACATTATTTTCCTTAATGGCCTGTTTCATTCTCCTTCGACCGCCCCAGTGCGTTGTCTACTGATACGCACCGGTGCGTTAAAACCTGATAAGAGCACCGATGAAAAAACATCCGTAATAACCTCCGGCTGCCCATTTTTTTTTAGTTGTGTTGAATTTCTATTAAAAGCTCCACCAAAACCTATGTTACCAGAAACAGATGTGGTAGCATATTTTTTCTTGACAATTTTGGCCAATTTTATAACACCAAAACCCTCCTTTATAACCTCCGCTAGAGGGTATTTTCCTTGTAGTGTACTACCTCAGATGATCCAGGTAAATTTCGCTACCCTTTAAACTAGACCTTTTACTTCGGATGATGTGTTAGAGTTGCATTTAATCAAAGCGTTAACGAACATAAATGAACATCTGCATACTATAAAGAAGAGGGACATAAAAATAACTAGCAACACAAGAGATTGATAACAGAGTTCGTCTAGGAGGGACTATGTCTTTGGGCTTTAGTGTCAAGATGGTGTAGGCCATTGCACTAAGTGTTGTAAAGAGTGATGATGTACATGGATTTTGTTTTCTCTGTCATACAAGGAAAATTCCCTCACGTAGGAGTGGCTGGACCTCTACACGAGATGTTCCACTATAGGAACTAGCATTCACAAAAAGGACTCCTATCAGTATGATAATAAATCACACACGATGACAGGGATCTGTACAACACAATGCATCTCATATAAAATAAACAAATAAGTACATGGAATCAACGCATCATATACCTCACATTAAAGATGACTGAAGAATGGGTTGCTTCGATATTGGATCTAAAATCACCATCGCAATCGTGGCATCAAAAGGTGTGAAATCGACTGCTCGCTTACTGAATGTTGACACCTGACTCCACTTTGAAAGGTGGCCGAAAAATACAAAGCTCAGATGGAAAATCTGAATACACCATCAGATTCGTGGCATCGAATAGTGCAAAATTGATATAAAATTTATCCCATTTGGACACTGGCAAAATTTCGTCCCCCTGAAGGTTGAGCTCAATCATGGTTCCGCTCCCTATTGTCTGGGCTCATGGTTCCACCTACGATAAAAATCATTGTCTCAAAAATTGTGCACCTCTCTGCCCTAGCTTGGGCGCACTGTGCAAATGATAGGTTTAAGTAAAAATTCGTGGCAGAGTTTGCAAGAGAGCCTGTTGTGGTGCAGTGGTTAGAGATCCGAATTGTGGGGAGGGTGTCGGGCGGTCAAACCACGCCCCCTCCATAGAAAGGCATATCATTTTTTTTTTAAACTATCGGATATATTTTAATAGTAGGTTTGAGGGGGGATGGCCCCATAGTGGGTGGCCCACCCCCAACCACCTCTGTCGACACATGTATAAACATGGTAGAAGTGTTGGGTTGCGGTTTGGGGTGGCTGGGTTGACCGCCGACCACCCCACCATGTATTATGTGGTTGCGTGGGGTAAGGCGTGGGTTCTGGCGGGGGTTATGGCCCACTGGCCCCTTTAAATATTTTTAAATATATTTATATGACATGTGGTGGGTGGGGTGGTGGGGGTGGTGGCCCACCGCCCCCTTTTTTAATTATTTTTTGTTCTTAATAAAACAAACTGTCATTTAAAAAAAAATCGAAAATAGGCCATAGGAGTATTTTTAAGGAGGCCAATTTTTCCTGGAATATGGCTGGATCATTCTGGAATCCGATGGCTAGAAAAGGTCCAAATTTCGCCTTCCTTAAGCCTGCCAAGTCACCAAGTCAACCCAAAACTTTGGCTGCCTCTAACTTTCGCATACAAGCTTAGTTTGACGAATCGTCCACACCATTGTGATTAGGACGACTAGACATATGCTCTAGTCCTGGTTTGAAAGCAATCCGAACACTTTGATTTTTGAGCTTCCATAAGCCCTCTTTATCCTGTGTGTGTCTCTGGAGCCACTTGGATCATTCCTCCCCACTGAGGAGCTTTTGGTCCTCCAAAAGCATTGATAATAATATGCAACTGCCGTGTATAATGTCTGCACCACAAGTGTCCTGAAAAAGGTCACCCTTCCATGTCCTTCACCTTTGTTCTTCGAAGCCTTAAGTGACGAGTCGACACCTGTATCCTCTGTAGGCCTGTAGTACAATCTCCTACAAATTTCATGCTCAAATTGACCAACTATGACCCAAACATTTCCATACTTGCCACTATTTTATAACACATACTCGGTGGTCAAGCTTACATAAAAAATGGAAATCACACCTCAGCTATCATTACAAGACAAAAACATCATTGTCGCATTTTGAAGTGATGTAAAACACATCATCGTTTTTACATGAAAGAAATGCATCACACGACTTATAAAACAAGGCTGAAGTCTCATAGTTGCTTCATAAGTGATGGAAAAACACATCATCACTTTTACATGAATAAATGAAACACATGATTTACAAAAATAAGGCCATGATAAGCTAACACATATAGAAAAATAATCTATAAAAACCCCTTTTTAGCAAAGTGAATGGGCCATCCCCCTAAGGGAGATTTGCTTATCGATCAGCTCTTTCGACGGGTGCTTTGTCTTTAAGGCACTGCTCTAGATGGATTCTCCAACACGTTGCTCTTTGATGGCCACTTCGGTCGCAATAACTGCAATGAGTCTTCTTCCTCCATGCCTGCTTAACTAGATTCTTTTTCTGTTGTGGAGAAGGCTTTTCACGCCTCATCCTCCTTTGTGCTGCCATTCTTTTCCAACACTCAACAAACACATGGTTATGTAAACAAAAAAAATGACAAGTTTTTTGATGCCATGATTTATGGCCATGATTAGCCACATTTTTATAATCGAAATGAACTCTGGAATAATGAGACTTATTATACCTTCTCTGGTGGTCTCTGGTGCAACCATGGTGATGAGAGCTTGCCTCAGCGCTTTCACTGCAACATGCACTACCGTGGAATGATGGTAGAGTGTTCCCATCAATCCTCTTCCTTAGTGAGTTCAACAATGTCTGTTTGCCTTTGATGACCTTCGAACATCCTTATTCAGTGTATCCCAAACCTGCATAGTGAGGTCTCTGCACAACCTCCAATGGTTGAGTTATGCCTTAGCCATGGATGCCAAGTCCTCCTCCTTTGTGCCCCATCTTGGTAAGGAGTCTCATGTCAGTTCCTATAATGGGGATCTCCACACTTCCAACAAAAATGAGATCAAGTGAAGCTGAAACTGAAGAGAAATCAACACTGTTTGCCTCAGTTTCCGATTTTGAAATAGGTGAAGAAGGCTTCTCTAAGCCTTCATTGCGCTTCACTTCCTCCAAGGCATCTGTTGTGACCTGTAGCTGAAGATGCAATCATTGCTTCTCCTCCTTCTCTTCCTGTAGGATTGCCTTCAATGCATCATGATCTGCTTGAATACTTTCTTTGTTGCACTTCAATTCTTCCAACGTCTCTCTCATGGCTTGCAACTGAAGCTTCAATTGATGTTTTTCCTCCTTCTCTTCCTGTAGGAGTGTATTCAATTTAGCGTTCTCTGCTGCTTGTTTCTCATAAGCCTCGTACAACATGTTCGCTTTCTCAGACACACTAAGCATGGTCTCGTACATGTATTTGACATCCTCTATTGCTCAACTCAACGAGTGTGCAATGGTTAACACCTGCAATCCAAATCAGCAAGAAGATTGATCTGATACCACTTGATCTGGGTAAAATTTGCTACCCTTTAAACCAAGACCTTTTACTTTAGCTGATGTGTTAGAGTTGCATTTAATCAAAGCATTAACAAACATAAATGAACATATGCATACTATAAAGAAGAGGAACTTAATAAGCATTATCAACATAAGAGATTGATAACAGAGTTCGTTTAGGAGGGACTACGTCTTCAGGCCTCGGTGTCAAGATGGTGTAGGTCGCTGCATTAAGTGTTGTAAAGAGTGATGATGTACATGGATGGTGTTTTCTCTGTCGTATAAGGAAAATGATGCAGGAGCATCGGGAACCTATCCAGTAAAGTGACGTCTTTGGTCACATGTTGTGGCTAATTTATTTTATTAATTGGAATTAAAATACACTTAGGAATAGTTTAATAATTTAATTATTAAATTTGTTATTTATTTTTAGAGAATTGTTAATTTGTTTTATATTTAATTAAATTTGGCATAATAATAGAAGTTGGTTTCTCTCCCTGCGTGGATGTAGAGCCAACATAGAGATAAGCCTAAAAAATAGGAAGGTAGAAATTTATTGAGGAAGTCTATTTTAGGAGGAAGTAGTTTTATTTCTCAAATATAAATAGTTGAAGGATGGTAAGGGAACTCCAAGTTTTTGTTTCCGTCAATATGTAGATTTTAGAATTCTTATAAAAATCTGATCAGTAGATCATTTATGTTAGATAAACCGTTTTATGGATTAATCTGCAATTACAATTTTATTATACGTATACATGTTCTGGTTTGTATGATTGCAGAAGTTTGAAAACGTTGTGACTATGTCACCGAGGGCGTTTTGATACGAGAGACTTTAGCAGAGACAGTGTACACGTGAACGCATTTGGAAGATGTTTGAAAACATTGTGACTATGTCACCGAGGGCATTTTAATATGAGAGATGCAGCAGAGACTGCGTACACATGAACGCGTTTGGAAGGTGTGCAGTCTCCCATCGCTCACGTTGTGTATGGAGCTGGAGTCCTGAATGTCAAAGATGGATGAAAACACAGTCCAACCAATAAAGCACAACAAGAAAATAATATAGTTGATGACAATAAGACGTATTTGCAGATGTAAGGAGGCGATGTTCGATGGAAACCGTGAAGCAAGAAGAACCACTTCTCCAGCGCTGTAACAAATGGTCGGGGGTAAAGACATAAGTCACCACTGCAATTAGAAGAGCAATAACAGCATTGCAAATGCCAATGATTTTCATGCCACCGATATCACTATTCTAAATATTAAATGGTTTCATGTTTGGTTTTTTGGGAAGAGCGTAGGCTCAAACACTGCTGTGGAAGTTTTTTTTCATTGGGTTCCAATGTATAGATCATAGTTTATTTTTTATTGGGTTCAAATGGTCCTTGATACTCTTAAATTATCATATACATTGAAGTTTGCTATTCCTTATATTTGAGTTTTATTTGGAACTACATTTAAAGTTCAAAAACCAAAAATGGATCAAGTCCATTATCAAGCATTAATTCTGGCCTTAATAGAATTGGACAATTTTGACGAGAAATTGTTAGAATCATTTTGTGTTCTTCAGCAGAAAATTCCCTCACGTAGGAGTGGTTGGACCTCTCCACGAGATGTTCCATTATAGGAACTCTCATTCACAAAAAGGACGCCTATCAGTATGAAAATAACTCACACATAATGACTATGAGTATCCCGCCAACATGGCAACAAAGGATCTCAAACAAACATACATGTGACAATGAGTATCCCACCAACATGGTAGCAAAGGGATCTCAAACATAATACAATTACATGATAGAAATTACATCTCACATCAAGAACAAAACAAGATCCCACATCAAACATCAACAGGGATATGTACAACACAATGCATCTCATAGAAAAGAGACAAAGAAGTACATGGAATCAACGCATCATATACCTCAGATTGAAGATGACTGAAGAATGGGTTGATTCATTTATGGATCTGAAATCACCATTGTAATTGTGGCATCGAGCTCACTCACTGAATGCTGACACCTGCACTCCACTTTAAAAAGTGGCCAAAAATATAAAGCTCAGATGGAAAATCTGAATACACCATCAGATTTGTGGCGTCGAATAATGAAAAATCAATATAAATTTTGTCCCATTTGGACATTGGAAAAATTTCGCCCCTTTGAAGGCTGAGCTCAATCATGGTTCCGCTCCCTGTTGTCTGGGCTCATGGTTCCACCTGCAATAAAAATATTTTTCTCTAAAATCATGCTACTCTCTTCCCTAGCCTAGGCACACTGTGAAAATGGTGGGTTTAAGTAAAAATTCATGGTGGAGTGTGCAAGAGAGCCCGTTGTGGTGCAGTGGTTAGAGATCCGAATTGTGGGGAGGGGATCGGGCGATCAAACCCCGCCCCCTCCATAAAAAGGCGTATCATTTTTTTTTTTTAATTGTCACATATCTTTTAATAGTAGGTTTGAGGGGGGCCAGACCCGCATTGGGTGGCCCCTCCAAGAACCTTCGCCGACACATGTATAAACATGGTAGAAGTGTTGGGTTACGGTTTGGGGTGGTGGGGTTTACCGCCGGCCACCCCACCATGTATTATGTGGTTTCGTGGGGTAAGGCATGGGGTTTGGCGAGGGTTATGGCCCACTGGCCCCTTTAAATATTTTCTAATATATTTATATGACATGCGGTGGGTGGGGTGGTGGGGGTGGTTTCTCACCACCCCCTTTTTTAATTATTTTTTGTTCTTAATAAAAAAAATGTCATTTTTAAAAAAATTCGAAAATAGGCCGTAGGAGTATTTTTAAGGAGGCCACAGTTTTGCCCAGAATCTGGCCAGAATCCGGTGGCCAGAAAAGTTCGAAATTGTGCCTTCCTTAAGCGTGCCAAGTCACCAAGTCAACCGAAAACTTTGACTGCCTCTAACTTTTGCATACTAGCTCAGTTTAATGAACCATTCACACCGTTGCAATCAAGAAGACAAGATATATGCTCTGGTCCTAGTTTGAAAGCGATCCGAACACTTTGATTTTTGAGCTTCCATAAGAACTCTTTGTCTTGTGTGTGTCTCTGGAACCACCTAGATCATTAGAGGTAGAATTTCACTATGAAAGCTTCACCATCCTTTAGAGAATAATTTTAGCTTTCTAACAAGCTATTAGTTGGTTGAAAACTCCAAACGGTGAGGGAGAACGAGAATTTTCAACTTAAAGATATTATTCTGGTCTTTGAGCCGACCCATCCCTGGCCTACAAGTCGGCTTCATAGTCAAGGGATGTGTCCCTTCATTTGGAAGAAAAAATTCATATAAATATGGGATCCAACTGTCCTTTTTTATCATCAATTTTGTGAAGAATCATTACAAGAAAACAAAAATCTAAGAGAGGCCGAGGAGATCAGAAAATAAACTCTATTTTGGGCTAAAAAAAAATTCTGCAGGGTTAAGAAAATTTGGTATTTCTAAAAACACAAAACTGAATTAATCTAAGTAAGGAAATCATACCTATGAACTATAATATTAGACCTGTAGTATGCTTAGATTGTTTTCTAGAGGATAAAGTTTCAGATTGCAGTCTCAGTATTCTATGTGGTGAACATATTTGGGCATGTTGGAGGAAATTCAGAGTTATAATCTTGAGACAACTCTTATAACCCTGATAGAACTCTTTTCTAAGAGGCTTGGATCTCAGAAAATCCTATATAATTCACCTTGGGAAGTGCTTAAACTCGTGAGAAGTAAAGAACAATACTTATACCTGAAGAAGTGAGGACATGGAATCTTACACAGTCACCTAAAGAGCCTCGGATTAGTGGACTATGGAGCCTTGTTTCAGACTTGTGTTATGACAGTCACCATTTGAAGGCTTGAACCTTATGGAATGTGTAGTGAAGAAAATTCATTGGAGCAAGTCTGAGGACATTTATAGTAGCCTCTTGTGAGAAGAATTGGGCTAAATTGAAGCGTAAGACTTAGAAGAATTATTATGCATAAGAGTGTTTGAGGCCAGATTTAGAGTAATATATACTCTTGTGTTCTTTGGAACAATATTGAAGAGATAGAAGATATAACTAAAGACCTATTTTGGAGCACCCTTGCTGATAGGTTGGGATATGCTTGATATATATTGAAGAGGAGCATCTTTAGTATTGTTGAGGGTCCCTTGAAGTCTAGTGGGAAGATCCTGTGAATACTTATTGAAGATCTGTGGGAATCCTTGGAAATCATGATGCATTGAAGCCATCGTGAGATAACTTTAGAGATCTTTGGTTGGGTACCATGAATAGATGTGGAGATACCTTCATGTGAAGAAAAAGGTTGTCATTGATGATGTGACGTGGGGACTAAGTGTGACAGGGCTCGTTGAAGAAGACATTAGGAGCCATGAAGAAAAACTAAACACATCTTGAGGAAGCAAAGCTAAGGGTTGGAGCCTCATAGAGACAAGGTTGGTGCCTTGGAAGATAGGGTTGGAGCCCTAGAGAATAGGAGTCCTCAAGAAACCAGGTCGAAGCCTCTATCATAGATAGGGTTGGAGCCCTAGAGGATGGTGCCTCAAACTGACAAGGTTGGAGCCCTTGGAAGTCCAAGTTGGTGCTTGGCATAATACAGGTTGGAGCATGGGAGATTGAACATTGGAGTCTTCTTCTAGGGTTGGAGCCCTACACATATATTGTACTTGATTTATTATAAATAAGAGATTAATAAAAGTATTTATTCTTATTGTTAATTTTGTGTTCTAATTATAAGTGATCTAACTTGTAAAAATAAAAATTAGAAAGAAATATTGATTCACCCCCTTCTTAGTATTTCCAGCAATTAGAATCAAAGCCAGTACCATCACTCAAAGCCTAACATCTTGAAGGTTGATCATTAGAACACGTTGTTTTTGAAATGGCTCCTCATGCGATGCAATTATTTCCATTTCTTTGACCATCTCCTTCTATACCTTTTTGGACATTCCTACTGGCATACTTTTGATATCAGCTCGTTCATCCTGTGAGATTTTCATAATCTTCCTAAAAATGTAACATGACAATAAACTATTTAATTTTTATATTGATATATGAAAAGTAAATATAGAAAAAGTGATATTTATAAATGATTGATTTCTAGTAATATATACATATAATTCTAGAAAAACATTTAAAGGAATATTATTTTTTCATTCCTTTTTTTTTTTTTTTGTACGTTTTTTTCTATTAAAAGTCTGACATGTCTCATTGACCAATTCTCTGGAAACTCATCATGTAGTTTAGATAAAATTTGGTTCTTGGAATCATTGGATTGATTTTTGTATTGTAAGTGGAAAGAATGTCTATACATTCATACCACTAGATCCCTTAAAGTTTTGTAAAAATTTTTCCCCCTTTCGTTAACCTCCAGCACCACTCCAGATGAGCTAAGGAGCAATTCATTTTCATTTGCATGTTTTATTTTTTTTCTTTTCTTACAACAACATTCATTTTCTTCATTGTTGGTCCATGTAGAAAATTAAACATATGTAAATTAATGGATTGTTTGAAACATTTTATCTAATATTTTTAGTATATTATTAATGAAAATTAAAAAAAGAAACTCATATTGGATCAATAGTATTTTTTCATTCACCTGATTCATCCTTATGCAATTTTTCCATCAAGCTTTTACGCTCTTTGCAATTTTTCCATCAAGCTTTTACGCTCTTCTGGTCTTAGATCAGATATAACCTTATCGAGCTTCATCATTTTTTGGCTCTACATGATACACAGTAAACAATACATATTAGTTAAACTTACATATAGTTCAAAAATAATAATTTTTGTAAAGAATTTACAAAGAACTTGCCTTTTTTGCGTTTCTCGATGTGATATCAGTATTTTTGTTACTTGATCTCTTGTCAGCCATTTATTTATCAATATGAAAACTGTACCATAACATTTATTAATATATTTTATAAATAAATCACAAAATTTTCAGGTAAAAAAAAATAAAAAATCAAGACAACGGTGCGTCTTTCAAGCAGTACACACTGCCAAAACAATAGAAATAATATACGGTGCTCTCTGTCAACAAGGAGACCCGGTGCATTATATGTTAACCAGTGCATCAATTAATGCAGAAAAATCAATAAAAATTCTCTAGTGTTAGTTTTTGTAGAATAAGATGTTGTGGAGGAGGCGGTGCATCATGTTCTTATAAACGTACCAAGAAAACAGTAGAACCACCATACGGTGCTCTTTGTCAACAAGGAGACCTGATGCATTATAAGTTAACCGGTGCATTGATTAACACATAACTAAATTAATAAAAAAATGTTTTTATGAAATAGTACGTGCACGGTGCGCTATTTTACACAAGGCACTCCGATTATTTTTTTTATTTTTTTTTAAATTGTTTTTATGAAACAATACATGCGATATTTTACAAAGGGCGCACTGATTAAAAAAATATGTTTTAAAATTGTTTTTATCAAACAGTACGTGCACGGTGCACTATAATAAAACAACGCATCTGTGCGCTATTTTACACAAGGCGCACTGATTAAAAAAAATCTGTTTTTTTTTTTTTAATTCGTGCAAGGGCCAACATGGATTGGGATCCAACTTTGCATGTCGTCCCGCGATTTAGATGTCATAGGCCTATATACATAGCAATACAAACCCTATAAATCTAAAATGAAAAGCCCTAATCTGAAGTCACAGAAACAGGAAGAAGCAAGGGAAAAAACAAAAAGAATTAAGGGTTTAAGGTAAGAATGGATTTTTTTATTTTTTTTTAATAGAAAATGAATAGTAAAATTTAAATTTTTTACTTACCATGTATTAAATCAAACATAAACTGTAAAAAAATTATTATTACAGTAAAATTTAACATTTTTACTATATTATAGGGGTTGAATCACCAGATGTGTGAAATTATGGTTCTCTGAATATTGCTGCTGTTCGAATGTATTTCGTTGCTCCACAGTGCTCTCTTGCTCTCTTGTTCCAGGTACGTCTCTCGTGCAAATATCTCCCTGAAATTTTTTGCAAAAATAATTAAATAATGAATAGTTTTTACTATTTAAAGAATTTTTTATGAAATTATATTTCCGAAAATAATTTTCTGCCCAGTTTTTTTTTCACTTAAAAAAATAAAGTTGCGTTTTTTTTTATTTGTGGCTATTCAGTTCGTTTGTTATCTAACTGCACCAAAGTGTCAATTAATAACACAACACCAGTGTGCAGTAATTAAAATGCACTGGTGCAGTTAACTGTACATTAGCACCGATAACAATAAGTCCATTTTTAAGGCACCAAAATTACTTTTAGGTATGTACACCAAAATTTATTGTTGATTTTTCTCAAATACATGGAGAAAACATCATAATTATATCGAATGAAAAATTCTTCAAAATCCAGATCGTTCCATAATATTTCTCAATGTCCATCGCGAAATTCTCCCTATCCATCTCGAGATGTAATATTTGCTTCAATTTTTATTTATATTTTCATTATCTATTTTTTTTTTTTTAAATCCATGTCAATCAACTGAATAAAATTAATGTATACAAATTTGGAGGTTCATGCAGATTCAAAATCGATTTCATATGCAAAAAATATTCAAACAACTCGAAAACGTCAGAAGCTCTTATCAGGAGCAAGATACTGTAAGGCGCATTTGGTAGATGAAAATGGACAACCGCTTCACCCTGCCAATTGTAACATTACATATTCTAGCCATAATCCTTGGACAATGATGGTAATAATAATTTTTTGGTATATTAATGTAATTATTTCATCGTCAAATCAATTAATCATGCATTTTTGACGTGCTTACTAACTAATATCATATATTTTGTACTAATCATGCTCAAATATATTTTTTGAAATTATTAGGATTATAGTGATGATGAGCGACCTACCTACCATATTCTGTTGCACCCCACGACAATTTCAAATCGAGAGAAGGTTGAATTAAGAGAAAAAATCGGAGAGGAACGATACCAAGAATGGTTGAATCAACCACCTATTCAATTCCCACTACGTATAGATTCACCAATAAGGAATGATTACAACTATAGTAGTTCTTCACAAGATGGAAATGGAGGCAAACAAATAGAGGTTGGTACGGATGATTACTTAAGGGATACGACTGACATGGAGACAATGTTGTTAGATGCATTCCAGAATTATGATCAGCTAGGGGATGATGCTCATATCGATGATACATTTTTTGAAAGCCTTAAATTTTCTTCCACCACTCCTCTCTTTGGATCCGACGATTAGTCAAAGTCTACCCAGTTGGATGTTACTGTACAACTCGAAAGCAAATTTTGGCTTGTCAAATGCATGTTTCTCGGAAATTTTTAGGTAATTAACCATCAAGTCCTCCCTTATATTTGGAGAAATATAATCACACAATGAGCATTACAAATGGTCAATTTTATGAATGTTAATAATTATATTGGAATTAATGTACATTTAATATTGTCCATGATCACCAACTACATGTTATTCAAAGATAAGGTTCTTCTGAGTGATAATGTCTTGCCCAGTAGCTGCGAAGAGGCAAAGAAATTGGTGAAAATGTTGGTTGTTGAGTACATCATGATGAACACCAACATGTAAATTAAGTACATCTGCAACATGAACATAAAATACATGGACCATATATATATATATATATATATATATATATATATATATATATATATTATTGTATAATGTCAGAAATATACAATTGTAATATAACTGCATATAAATGTCAAATATCTAGTGGTACATTGATAGTAGTACTAGTCGAGGCCCGCTCAATTGATGGTGCAGCCTCGACATGCTTACATATATGATGATCATGTGCCTGCTGATTAGGAACTCCCTGTTGATGACTTGTGAATGGTCCAGCCTGCTTAGTGGATGGTGCGGTGGCCTGCTCAGTCAATGGAATTGCCTCCTCAGATGGACCTGTGCCCTCCTTAGGACCATGTGCCTGCTCAGGACTAGGACATGCCTGCTGAGATGGTGCAGACTGCTTAGACAATGCCTGCTCATTATCATGACTGGATGCTATAGGCTCCTCATCATGATCATCTACGACGCGAGGTGGAGGAGGAGGTGGAGTACTATAACGATGATAACTCCCCTCATGATCATGATCATGAGATGATGCGCTGTTATGTTGTACTGCATCTCCACCATGCTTACCCCTCCTTTCCCGTGCCAATGCTCTGGTAGCTCTAACGATATGCCGCATGAGGGTCAACATATCATAGGGCATGCCTCTCCAGATCTGTGTCAGCCTATGATCAACCTGTATATCTTTGATCGTAATCGACCTGACTCCCTCCTCAACTAGGAGTCGACAGAGTTGGTCGCCCAACTCCATCCTAAATTGGGTGTCCGACTTACACCTCACACCTGCCGGTTTGTGCACCTAATTAGGACCAGGTTTGTCACCCTGATCCTCCACCTCTGCCATCTCCTCATCAACATGATCTTGCCTGGATCATTCGATTGCGGTGGAATCTCATCGCCAACGAGTGACCCAATATCTACAAAATATATATAAATAAACAACAATAATTAGACAATTTCATTAAACAATTTAATAAAACAAGTAAAAGAACGTGTTAGAATAGATTTGATAATGCTAATTAATTAGTTAAGACAATAAAATGAAACTATATTAATTTAAAGAAAACACTAATATTACCTCTCGCATCCGATGGCTCATCCTATGTGAAGAGGATGTTGGTACACCCTCACCAATCCAAACCAGGGTACAGACATGGCACCATAATGAAGGAGTGATCATTAAGAATGGATAGCAACTCCAGTTCATCAGGAGATATCCTGGTGGAAAAGTCAGACTCGCCCCTCTTGGGCATCATCTAGCCCCACATCTCCATCTGTACGTGCAACATTGGCCTACGAGGTTTCCGAACAAAAGTAGGCCTCGTCTCTAGAAACCTCTCAAAAAATAAACAAAATAAATATGAATAAAAATGGAAGGTCAACCTCCCACATGCCTGAGAACGACATCTATCTAATGTTGTACAAGACTGCCGCAAAAAAATCGCAGACCATCTCACAAGTCGTGGCGCCTGTAATAAAGAATCAACATAAAATAAAAGTGGGCAACTAATGCGTTGCCTGTCATTGGTATGGTGTGAAATGGTCGTTAGTAGTAGTGAGAGGCACCTCACCTCCTCTGCACCAAATGAAGCAATACCTAACTGACAACCAGACACCTGAAAATCTACAGGAGAAAGTATATTGTCGCTAATTTATCTCTAAGAGTACACCAACTGACTCCCTGATGCATAGCTGACGGGGACATATGGGAACTGGGGCAAATCCTTCCCTCTCCTAGATAGGCTAGTAATAAAATATATTTCCTCCTCATTGGGTGTGTACCACTGGTTAGGACGGACTCAGAAAGCCTGTTGGTGGGCATTCCACTTGAAGATGAGTTGTCCCAATAACCCATTATGACCCTTTAAGGATGAAGCCTCCTCATAGAAATTGAGGAGGCTTACCTCACTTAGGAGCAACTAGGTGGCTGCCGTAATAGGGCTAGGGTACATAAGTCTCTCCCTCTCTCGTGCCTCCCACAGGTGAACCACGTTATACTAGTCCTCCATATGTTATTTCTATTCCATTTATTCTCTCTGTTGACGTCATCGAATGATTCACATATTAAATTCATTTATTATTATTATTATATATATATATAATTTTTTTTGAAAAAAAAAAACAGTCGGTGTGCCAAAATAAATAGTCACGCACTGGCACTAGTGTATCCATTTTTATCATGCACCACCCTTGGTGCGCATGGAACCCAGTACGGTTTCTGTTAGTACCGTTGACGGTGTGGTAAACGCCCGCATCGTTGACTATGTACTAATGTCAAGAGGGCGGTGCGCTGACCGAAATATCCACCTCGGGGCTCATAGTTTAGTCAACGCACCGCCCTCCTAACACTGGTACATAGTCAATGGTGCGGTCATTTAAATGACTGCACCGCCATGTCAGGTTTAAAAAAAAAAATCATGGTGCGTATTTTCTAGTACTGCACCGGAACCTGGTGCAGTTTCTGTTAGCACCGTTCACAGTGCGGCCTGTAAATTTACAGGCAGCACCGCAAATGGTGCGAGCCAAATGGCTCGAGCGCACCATGAATTTTTATTTTATTTTTAAAATGGTAAAATTTAAGGTTTTTTACAAATATAATCCTCTAAAACATTTAGTTATTGAGAAACAAGTAAAATACCTGTACATTTGGGCATCGAGGAGGCATATTTGTTGAGAAATTTGAAAAACCAAATTTGCCCACCACTTTCCAAAATTCTAACTCCACAAGGTGGGAAATGGATGACAATAGTCCATGCAATGGGAGCACTGATGGTAAGGCGCCTCACACAAGATAAATTCACATTGGTGCTTGAGAGGTTTGGAGCACTGAAGAAGTGAAAATGCAGTTTTTTCCTTTGGTAATTTTTTTATTTAACCCTATTTCAGTGCACGGGTTTTTGAGATGCACTGGGCGGTGCTTGGGCTTTTGAGATGCACTGGGCCTGTTTATGCGTAGCGCACCAGTGCGCTATAGTAATGAGACACACCAAGCCGGTTTGTATGGAGATCACGGTGTCTTGGTGTGCCAATTTTTAGTATGCACCGATGCATTGTGAGTTAAATGCATCGGTGTGGTTTATGTTGAGAAACACACAGGACAAAAAACATCTAAAAAAACCTCCACCCTCCAACCTCCTCTAGAGACCTCTTCTACAAACGGATATCTGGGCTATTTTTATAAGGGGTTCCTCAAAACATCCGATAGAGGGTCTTTTCCTTGTAGTGAAGGAGAAATTGTCACTCTTAAAAAGGAAGTTGCGTCGCTAAGTAAGAACTTGAAACTATCTCAAACCCTAGATGACATCCTAATTCATCAAAGATATCCTCTTGATAAATTAGGTCTTGGCTATGCAGGGGAACCCTCAAGCAGAATGATAATACTTCAAACATCAAGGATGTGAGGAAGCCATGAAGAAATGATACTCCTAGTTCTAGCAAAGGCAAGAGTCAAGATGACATTTGAAGAAACCCTACTCCAAGGAGACTTACAGATGATGCCAAGAACAAAAAATGAAATGAATATCATCAAAGAATCCCAAGGCAAAAAGAATTCAGAATTACTTCAAGGAAATCTTCATCTCCCATGTACCAAAGTATATTTCTTGGATATTTCTATTCTTGTACAAACTTTGGGCACATGATAAAAGTTTGTAGGGCATATGACAAAGACAAATATAATAGTCCCCGTCAATCTCCTAGAAGCAATTTTTCAAGAAGAATTCATGATTTCTTATTCATGAACAAGATAGAGTGCTTCAATTTCCATAACATTGGACATATGGCACATGATTGTAACTTTACTTGGGTTCCTAAAAATTATAAAACCATGACAACCAAGCCAGAAAAGAAAGTTACACAAGTATGGAGAAGGAAGCAAGTTGAATCCGAAAGTCTCTTGAACATTCCAACCAACAACACATGTTGTTGACTAGATGAATTCATCCTTGATATTCTAAGTATTTTATGGTGAAACCCTACCAAAAAGAGACCATGCGTACAATTAGGGGGAGTTTGTGATTCTTGAGTATTCTTGTAGAAAGTGATCTATAGTGGGCCCTAAGAAATCCTTGATGAGTTACACATGCACAATCTTGATAAATCATCTCTCTGAAGTAACTCCATTGAAGAAAAACATGATATTATGATGATGCCTTCTACTTGATCACACAAGGCGAGAAATCCATCATGAGATAAAGGAATTTGTGTAGACAAGGGGAGATGGTTCATCACATGAAATGTAAACACATCTATCATGAACCACATTTCAAGAAGGAAGAGCAGCATGATAGGGGGAGCATCATGAAGCAGCATGATAGGGGGAGTTCTTGGGTACCCCGTTTTCCATAGATGTTAAAGGGGGTAAAATTTTGGAAGAGTAAGAATATAGTCATCAATGAAAAAGGGGGAGATCGTTGGTCTAAGGTTGTCATTGATGTCAATATGGGGATCAATATTCTTGTGAAGTCCTAATAATCATAATGAAAAACCCTTGCAATAAAATCATGCATAACCGTAAAAATATGTCCTTTCTCATGATGACAAGTCCCTCTTTGTTATTTAGGATTCCATTAATGATGATGTGCTTATTCTTGATGAAGAAGACTAGGTACAACATGATGTCAAGATGACATGGTTGAAAAATTGATGATGACACGGAGGACCATTTTATGACATGGACAATGATTAGGGACATGACATGAAGGACTGAAAGAACGCTTGATGGCACATGATGACATTGTTGGAAGATCTCATTTAATGATCTAGATGGTGGTTTAAAGACTCTTTGAAGCTCTCCAGATGGCAAATGTTTTGAGATGCCAATCATTTCCTTAGAAGCTCTTGATGACTTATGTGGACTACACTTGATGGATAACCACCCTTGATGACATGATGACATGGATGACACTATGAGCCTATGACCCTATAATGAAGAAGGAAAAAAATGAAGAAATCAATCCATGAAGATGCCCAACACTCGAAGGCATTTTTCTTTTGTACTAGTAAATGACCAGTCACATTAATTTTTTTTTACTACCTTAGAGGTATAATTTCACTATGACACTTTCACCATAATTGTATCTTTCTAACGAGCTCTTATTTGGCCAGAAACTCCAAACGATGAGGGAGAACGAGAATTTTCAAGTTAAAGATATTATCTTGTCTTGGAGCCAACCCATCCCTGACCTACAAGTCGACTTCATAGTCAAGGGATGTGTCCCTTCATTTGGAAGACAGAATTCATATAAATATGGGATACGAATGTCCATTTTTATCATCAATTTCATGAAGAATCATTACAGGAAAACATAAATATAAGAGAGGCCAAGGAGATCATAAAATAAACTCTGTTTTTGGCTAAAGAAAAATTTGTAGGGTTAAAGCAATTTGGTTATCCTAAAAATGTCGAACTGAAGTAGTATAAGTAAGGAAATCGTACGTATGAGCTATAATATCGGACCTATAGTGTGCTTAGATAATTTTCTAGAGGATAAAGTTTCATATTGCAGTCTCGATATTCTCTGTGGTGAACATCTTTGGACCTGTTGGAGGAAACTCATACTTATAACCCTAAGACAACCTTTTTGTAAGAGGCTAGGATCTAAGACAACCCTGTAGAATTCACCTTGCGAAGTGCTCAAACCTGTGAGAAGTAAGGAATAGTCCTTATACTTAACATGGAGCCTTATTTCAGACCTATGTTGTGATAGTCACCATTTAAAGGCTTGACCCTTGTGTCAGGTGCAATGATACGTAGAAAATTGAAGAAAAATCATTGCAATGATACCTTATGGCAGGTGTAGTGAAGAAAAATCATTGGAGAAAGTCTGAGGACATTTATAATAGCCTCTTGTGAGAAGAATTGGGCTAAATTGAAGCATAAGACTTAAAAGAACTATTATGCATAAGAGTGTTTGAGGCCAGATTTAGATAATTCTCTCCTCTTGTGTTCTTTGGAACAAGATTAAAGAGCTAGAAGATATAACTAAAGACCTGTTTTGGAGCACCCTTGCTGAAGTATCTTAAAGAAATTTTTGAAGACATCATTAGAGCATATATTGAAGAAATGTTTGAGGACAGGTTGGGATATGCTTGATATATATTGAAGAGGAGCATCTCTAGTATTGTTGAGGGTCCCTTGAAGTCTAGTGGGCAGATCCTGTGAAGACTTATTGAATATTTGGAGGCATCCTCGGAAATCATGATGCATTAAAGTCATCATGAGATAACATTGGATATCTTTCGTTGGGTACCATGAAGAGCCGCGGAGACACCTTCATGTGAATAAAAATGTTGTCATTGATGATGTGACATGGAGACTAAGAGTGACAAGGCTTGTTGAAGAAGACATTGGGAGCCGTGAAGAATAACCAAACACATCTTTACGAAGTGAAGCTGAGGGTTGGAGACTAAGATGTTGGAGCCTCATAGAGACAAGGTTGGTGTCTTGGAAGATAGAGTTGGAGCCCTCGAGGATAGGAGTCCTCAAGAAACTAGGTCGGAGCTTGTATCAGAGATAGGGTTGGAGTCTTAGAGGTTGGTGCCTCAAACTGACAAGGTTGGAGCCTTGGGAAGTCCAAATTGGTGCGTGGCATAATACAGGTTGGAGCCTTGGAGATTGAAGATTGCAGTCTTCTTCTAGGGTTGGAGCCCTACACATATATTGTACTTGATTTATTATAAAGAAGAGATTAATAAAAGTATTTATTCTTATTTTTTTATTTTGTTTTCTAATTATAAGTGATGTAACTAATAAAAATACCAATTGAAAAGAAATACTGATTCACCCCCCTCTCAGTATTTCCATAAATAAGGGGTCAAATTTATATGTAAATAGTTAGTTGGCTATGCCCCAATAGGTTAGCTCGAGAGTTTGAGTGTTGTGAATTGCAAATAAGAGGCCTTGGGGTCAAGTATCCATACTAGCTATCTATAATATGCTAATGCTCATTGTTCATGTCGAGTCAAGTGTATTATAGTCTATGTGGATGGTTAATTGTGGTTATCACTTGTCAACAATAATGAAGTCTCTAAGGCCTCCCATTTCTCATTACATGCCAAAAAAAGTGGGTCGAATACTAATTAGTCTAAATTTTCAATTAATTATAACTATTACACATAAGAGGTCTATAAGAACCCCGGGTTAAAAGTTCATGTAATAAAGTTAATAAAGGCAAAATAAGGCCAAGGTCATGGGACATGTATTCAAGCTGAATGTTGGGAAAAACATCCTAGTGGGTGTTCATTTGGTTTATTATGGATAAGGAAATTGGCAAAGGATTTGAAAAGGCAAAGAGGCATTAAGTGGAATTTTATTTATGAAAATAAAGGAAAATAGGGGAAAATTAAGGTGAAAGGTCACATGTTCCATGTGAGGAGGAAATTGAAGAAAAATTAGAGGAAATTGAAGAAAATAGAGGCCTCAATGATAAAAAGGCTTATGAGGATCAATTCACACCCTTTTCTTAGTTTCATCTTGGAGCTCTCTTCTATTCTCTCTCTCTCTCAAACTCTTGCACACTTAGAGCATTCTTGGAGCACTCTAGCATTAGATAAAGGAAGACAAATGAAGGACAATAAAGCAAAGGAAAACATGGATCAGGTAAGGAAGAGTTGGATAAAGTGGCTACAATGGGATTACTTTGCAGTTATTGAGTTGAATGTATGATTCCTTGCTAGTTTTTGCATGCATGTGTGTATTTGGTTATCTTTTTTTTTCACAAAGGAAAAATTCGTAACTTTTCAATTTAAGATAAGTTACATGTTACATATGCTGGTAGTGTATCACTACTAAACAGTCTATGAAATATCTCATTATACTGCCATATTGGCCTTCAGTAGACTAAAACAGTCCCAAAATAGAAAATCAAAATGTTGCCAATATTCACAAAGTAAGTTCGGTGCATAACTTACAGGAAATAGAGACAAGTACATAATAAAAATAAAAATAAATATACATGCCGATAGGTGACCATGGGAGATAGAAACAAAATCCTCCCAAATGCTGTGCAATTAGATAGCCCAGTTTGCAGGAGCCTCATCCATAAAAGGCCGATGGAAAAATCTGTAAACTTGTTCTCCAGTCTATTCTGTAATGTGCTAGGTGCCCCAAGTCAGCTCCGTAGCTTCTTTGGACAACTGGTCAGCCACTTTGTTTCGAGACCTGTATGTTATGAATATTTTATTAATTATTAGTTAGATATAGTTATATTAGGTTTTATTAACTGAAAGGGCATGATCAAAGATCATGCCTCTTCACCAAGGGACACCTTGAGGCTATATTTAAAGCCTAGGCGATCCCTCATTGTAATGATCTCTTATCTTCATCATTAATAATATACATTTATCAAGTTTACCAGAGTTTTTACACTCCATTGGTATCGGAGCCATCACTCTTCGGGATCTGTGTGATCACCCAGGAATTATAGAATTCCAGAATTGCAGATTTTTTTAAAACAAGCCATTTCAGAAATTTAAATTCTGCAATTGAAGACGCCAGTAGTGACACAAATCTAATTTTAAGTTCTGAGGTTACCAAGTGCTTGTGGACAGCAACCTTGGTTTAAAAAAATTAAATTAAAATTTGTGCAGATTTTTACAAACCGACCCTCTCCCCTTTCACACTCAACGCTTACCCCCTTCACATTCAATGCTTACGTCCCTCACTCCCTTCCCATCGCACAAACATTCCCATTCCTCTCGGCCTTTCACATCTCCCTTACTCTTTCACCAGCCGTCCACTCATCTACTGCTGACGTATTGCTTACGCACTGTGTAAATTTGATACATTTGTAAAATCTAATCAGTCTCTAGAGACATATCAGCACGTATATTTACAGAGAATTCGAAGTTGTGTTCTTAAATCGCTGATACGATACAGTGGTCAGCCGCACAACGCTGTAAAATTCAAGTTGTGAGACATTCTATGCTAATTTGCCGAAAACCCAAGTTGTAACAAGCACCCACACCATACCGCCAACACTTCCGCCTCCACAATCTACGTTTCCGCCTCCGCAGTCACTCATTTATCTCTCGTCGTCTATCGCTGCCCCACCACAGCCGCAGATAAAACCATTTATGCCAGCAAAAAAAAATTACGTTTTATTAAAATTACGTTTTCACGTTTGAAGCAGCCTTCTCTCGACTAGGTAAGGTCGATTCCCTCTGTAACCGATCTCCAAAACCTGGTTCGTTCGAAACCCAATACCCATCTTCAATAACCCTGATCATATTGCCAAAGGGGTTTCACCGTCAGCGGTCTGGTTTGACGGTTTCACACAGTGTCTGGAACAAAATAACATCCTAAAATCTTCAGACATCGCAGCAACATCACTCACGGTTTCTTCTCGGAGATTTCTGCACGAATTGCTTAACTCATTTTGCAGAACTCGAACCCACTTGAACAGTGATTCATCTGCATTACATGCATTCCGGTTATTAAATCGTGAAACAGTGTGTCCGTTCGTGAGAAGTGAAAATCGATTTAAAAAAAAAAATTATATATATAATAGATTCAATTTTATAAACATTGAAATTAAAATTGATATTTTTTATATAAATTTTAATTTAGAATTATATATATATAAGTGTAAACGTGAACATGCAGCATCCGAATCGGCAGCCACCACAACATTTGACTACATCTCGATTTTTTCCGCTAACCGAGCAGTCGAGCACACCGGGTCGTCGATCTGCCGCCACCGTAACCGTCCGACAATGCTATCATTGTGTCGGATTACCACATCCGTTAGAAAAAACGATTGGGGAATCGAAAAACTCTTCATTCTCATTGTCATTCCACATTGTGTTAAGGGTTTCGTGGTGTGATTAGAAAAATCCAAGAAACATTGTAACAATCACTGCAAATTTACAAACGCATCCGTACAATTTGCGACAACCTTGGTGCAATCGCTTCATTGGTAAAATGGCGGCGTGGTAAGTAAGTTTATATTAAAAATTAAAAAATCGAAAAGTTTTCAGTGAAAGCCGTGGCCATGTGCGTAAACACCATTTGATACATCATAATATAATTTATAAATTTTATAAATTTTATAATATATATATATATAATTTATAAAACACTTATGTATAATTTATAAAAAAAAAAAGGAAACTGACTCGGCTATGCACATTATGCAACGTTTAACAATTTTCTATATAAAATATATATATATATATATATATATATATATATATATATATATATATATATATATATATAATTTATACAAATAAAGTAATAAATAATTATTATTATTGTTTATATAAATAAATAATAATTATTATATATTAAAAAAAAATAATTAAATAAATATTAATTAATTAATTTTAAAGAAAAAAGAAAAGAGAAACTGGTAGAAAAATATTCCCCATACGCGTTCGATGTCGTCGTCAATGTCAATGGCTGAATTCCAGAAAAAATTGGTTGATCTTGAGAAACAAATCAATAATAATTCTGAAGAATTAGGGAAACGATTAGTCAATCTTGAAGGTTCAGTTGCAGGGCACTCAAACGACATCAAAAAGGTTCATGATACAAAAAATCGAATAGAAAGACAAATGTGGCTAAATCATCACGAGGCCACAGAAAAGCTTAACGAAGCAATGAACAAGATGACAGAGCATAGCGAAGCAATGAACAATATGACAGAACTCTTCAGTAAGCTAAATGATAAGATAGATAAGTTAAGTCAGACACAATCCCCAATATCTCCTAACATGGAACAAACTCAACAAAACAATTCCGTAGATTCAGGGAACTCAAAAGAGCATCAGAAAAAAATTGATTTTCCACATCACCATGAAGATACAGATGTTTGTAAACAACAAACTGTTCCATCCCCAGAATTGAACGAAACATGTGAAGCGATAAACACATCCGAAGCCACTGATATAACGACAGAAGCTGTTGAGGCCTTCGGTGATGAAGCACATATGGTTGTTAAGAAGGAAGTGTTTGATGATGAGAAGAAGTTGCATCAAACTATAATTGTTGGTAACTTACCTCTAAATCTAAAAAGGAATAAAAAAAAATCACCAGAAGAACAAGGAATAGTTGGGAAACATGAAAAAATATTCCAAGATCTACCCATAAAAGTGCCTTCCGATAGGAAAATCAAACATCCAATAGAAGTCAAGACAGTATCCAACTCTGTCGATATCAGATCTTTTCACTATCCACATCACCAACAGATGGAGCTCAAGAAGATGCTTCACGATCTTTTTAAAATGTGGGAAGCAAGAGCTCATCGCTTGAGAAAACCAGACATTCGTCAAACATTGTCCATCATTACGTATGCTTTGAGGACAAAGCATCTTTAAGAGAAGGGCAATGTTATGAATATTTTATTAATTATTAGTTAGATATAGTTATATTAGGTTTTATTAACTGAAAGGGCATGATCAAAGATCATGCCTCTTCACCAAGGGACACCTTGAGGCTATATTTAAAGCCTAGGTGATCCCTCATTGTAATGATCTCTTATCTTCATCATTAATAATATATATTTATCAAGTTTACCAAAGTTTTTACACTCCACTGTAAATGTGTACCATAGAGATGGAGTCAAATAGGATCCTGAGTAGATGAACCTCTCGCAGAAGTGCAGACAGTGTGTGCGAGTGATAGTGAGCAAGATTATTGAACCAATTGATCACAAGTTGAGAGTCCCCAAAAATCTAAATGGAATTGCAATGTTTTTCCCGAGAAAATGTCAGAAGGAGTCTAAGGCATTGTAGTTCAACATAGTTGTTTGGGCCAGGTCCCAATCCCATCCTGATTTTGTAGTGGTGGTGATCATTTAAATGGAGTGTGGCACCCCCTCCACATCCCTGTGCGTTGGACGCACCATCAAAATAGGCCCAAGGTCGACTATGGTCAATGATTTCTGGTGTCCTGGTTGTGGGGGTAATGTGTTGTCGATCCACAGGCAGGAGGTGGTAGGTAGCGATGGTAGCGGCACATATTCTGTCAAAATCGATTGGTAGACCATTGAATATTAGCTTATTTCGACCGATCCAGATTTCCCAAGCCAATATCAAGGGGATATTGCACATCCTCGGGCAGTAAGCATTTAGCTGCCACCAATATGTCCATGAGTCAAGTAATGTATCACCCTGCTAGTGATGTGGACAACCCAAACCAGTAGTAACCTGAGCCCAGATACCTCTAATAATATTGCAATGTAGAAATAGGTGAGTAGTAACCTCGCAATTTGAGAGACAGTAGCAGCATTGTGAAGGTCCATGAATGGCTCGTCTGTGAAGGAAGTCCATGGTGGGAATGCATTGTTTTAGTATACACCAGAATGAAGTTCTGTGCTTGTGCGGGGCCTTCAGCTTCCAAATGATGTGCCACCACCATGATTTTAGCGAGGGTTCTTTGGGCTATATAAGAGTGAGGTATCCAAGTTTCGGGGCATATTGCCCGTCAGGGGAGAAAGGCCATATCAATTTTTCCTCCTGATTTGTGATGCGAATGTTGGATGCTTTTAGTGCCCAAATGAAGTTCTGCCATATCCGAGTGCCCTCCTGAGGGATCTCCAGATAATCTGCCTGTAGCCAGGCCTGACCCTGCCAAGTGGTATGAGCAGGGTCCGCAATCTGTGCAAGGAAGTATATGTCTCTGTGAGCCAGGTGCTCAAGAATGAATTCAGGTAATTTATAAAATTCACCAATCCTTGACCAAGAATCAGTGCCAATTCGAACAGATACACCAGATCCTATTTTCCATGATAAACCCATTTGGATGATGTGAGCCGATTTTGTGATCGCCTTCCAGATTATGGAAGCACCAGTTGACGGCCTGATTATGTCTCTGATCCATTCAAGAGTATTCCACGGCGCAATATATTTTTCAACAATAACCTCCTTCCGGAGGCTCTGTCCTGTGATTAAGTGCCAACACATTTTGGCAGCAAGTGCCCTCGAAAATAGATGGAGATCTTTGGTCCCCCAACCACCCCATTGCTTAGGTATGTTGATGAATTCCCAAGCAATCCAAGCAAATGTAGAGTCCTTTCCCTAGTTTCACCATAAAAGGTGTCTACATATACATTTAATTCTGTTGGTAATACCAATAGGTATCCATGCCAGGGTCATCCAATAGACCGGGATAGCTTCGAGCATAGATTTAATAAGGACCATTCGGCCAGCCCTGGATAGCCATCGGTTATACCAAACATGATTCTCTGTTCAATTTTAGCAATAATCCAGTTCCAGTATTTGATTTTATAATCATTTGGTTTGATATGATATCCCAAATATTTGAGGCCATCACTGATATTTATACAGACATAGTCAAATAGATTCATGGCAGTGCCTTGTTCCAGGCCCGTGCATCCAGTCATGATAATAAAAGATTTGACAGCATTAGGTACCATACCGGTGGCTCTACAAAAACATTTAAGTAGGAATTCAAATTGTACAGAGTCTTGTCTAGATCCATTGAGAAATATTAGAACATCGTCCACAAATAATAGATGAGTGAGGTGTAGTATATCATTGATCTGGAGTCCATGTAAGGTTCCCCAAGCCTTTGCATTTTTTATGAGGACAGAGAGGCCCTCCATAACCAGGACAAATAATAATGGTGAGAGAGGACAGCCCTGACGTAGACCCCGCCCCGCATGAAAGAAATCAAATGCTGTGCCATTGAGTAATATGCTAAAAGTAGCATGACAAATGCAGCCCATAATCCAGTTTATAAATGAATGAGGAAAGCCAGAATGAATTAGGATGAGATTAAGGTAACTCCAGTTTACTTGATCAAAAGCCTTTGTAAGATCAATTTTGAGAATAGTGGATTTAAGGCGCTTAGTTTTTATGGAATGAAGGGCCTCCTGGGTTGTACCAATAGCTTCATGGATTTGCCTATGGTGCAGAAAAGCAAATTGTTCCTTTTCAATATGAGAGGATAGAAAAGGCTTGATACGATTTGCTATAATTTTTGATATGATATTGTAAATGCAGTTACAAAGAGATATGGGTCTATACTCATGGAAGTTGGTTGGGTTGTCAGATTTTGGTATGAGCGCAATAAAAGTAGTGTTAAAACCATCATAAATCCTGCCTCTCACCTTGCTATCTTCAATCATAATCAGAAGGTCGTTCGCCATGAGTTCAAAAAAGTGAATGAAGAATTCAATGGGCCAGCCATCAGGCCCAGGTCTTTTGTCTCTTTTGAACCATTTCAAAACCCCCTCTAGTTCACCCATAGAAACCGGTGCATTGAGGTCATCAATCTGCTCCTATTCCACAAATTGATTGAAAGACTGTGTAATGTGCATGATGTCCGGTAGATCAATGTTTGGTGGCACTCTGTATAGGTTGGTGAAATTTCGAGTGCCTAGATCATGTAGTTGTGATTGCGTTCTCGTAACAAATCCATTCTGATCAGACAATTCCCAAATAGCATTTATAGTCCTGCGCCCATTAGCATGTTGCTGAAAAAACTTAGTGTTTTCATCCCTAGCCTGTAACCAAATAGCGCAACTTTTAAGTCTCCAGTCCTCCTCTTTTTGTCTCAGAAGCTTTTCCTTCTCAGTCTCAAGAGCAGTGAGTTGCACCTTGGTGTCATCAAATCAATATCCCATGAGATCAGAGTTGTTGAGGAGTGCAATTTCCTCTTCAACTCGGTGGAGTTCCTCCCTTTCCAATCGCTTCTTATTTCTAACACATTGAATAGTAAGGTTCTTAATGGACATGAGATTATCATTGATAATCCGGGCAAGGTCCCTGTCGTTCAAGGGTCGATAGTTCTGCCAGGCCTGAGTGACCATCAAGTGATACTCAAGGTCTCACAGCCACCTGGAGTTGAATTTGAATGGAGGTCGAGCTCTGTTGGGTCCACATTCAAATTCCAGGAAGATAGGAGAGTGGTCAGATTTACCTCCCTGCCCCACCCATTGTCAAGCCAGAGTTAATGTGGAGAGGAGTGGTTGCTTAATGAGAAATCTGTCCAACCTGCGGGCCAATGTAGCATTCCCAGTCCTTTTGTTCCTCCAAGTGGGCTGAAGCTTGGTGGTCTGGATATCAATGAGGTTGGCCGACCCGAGCATGGTGGTGAAAAGCTCCGCCAAAGGATCAGGGGTAGCATGGGTGCCCCAGGATTCAGAAATGCCCAATGAAAAATTCAAGTCACCACCCAAAATAATGTGAGGGGTTGCCAGTAGGGAGCAGGTCAATAAAGAGTTCCAAAAATCCTCTCTATTAGCACAGGGCCCATAAACATTTATCAAGGTGAAATCAAGCTCAGAGTGACCAAAAAGGACCTACATACCAAGTACACCTGCCCGAACCCAGCAGTTAATCATCTGGTTGGTTTTGTCATTAATTCCCAATGCACAACCCCTAGATCTTCCGTGGGCATCAAGAGTAATGAAGGTACAATTAGGAAGAAGTGTTTTTAGGATAGCAACCACTGCAGAACCATCTCCCAGAGTCTCTTGGAGAAATAAGATGTCTATGGGCTTCTGAGCTATCAGATCCTTAAGTGCCAATCTCTTATCGGGGTTGGCCAGTCCCCTGCAGTTGTAGGAGAGGCAGATCATGATGTAACGACCAATATGGATCATCTTGCTCTAAGGACCCGCATAAGTGAAGATTGAGTTCCTGCTTCCACTTCAAGATTAGCTCACTTGATGGCCTTTTCTAATGCAGATGGTGTATTTGGTTATCTTGTTATCATTGGAATGAGTTTTTCTAGGTGTGACAATGTTTTTAGCCTTGCCTTTCCATTTTTGAATAGCCATGGTGTGATGGGTTTCTTTCAGTTGGTTGAGCTTTGAATTGTTAGATGGTTTTGGAACCCAAGTGAGGTGGTCTCAAGAAAATTACCAAGGGCCTAGGAATCATTTGACTAGTAACGACAGGATTTCAGTAAAGCCTAAGGGCGGGGATGGTAAAATTCCTCAAGGTATTAGTGAAGAAAGTTAGAGGCATCCAAGCTTGTTTAGGGCCTATTGATCCCTTGACTAGTTTTGGCGGAATTGAATTAAAGCCTAGAAGTGTATGCTTGTTTTTTGGGCCTAAGAATCACTTGACCGGAAATGGTGGGATTGCGGTAAAGCCTGGTTGTGTAGGTGCTTGTTTTGGGCCTAGGAATCCCTTGATTGGTTTTGGCAGGATTGCGGTAAATCTTGAGGAAGCTTGGTTGTTTTTTGTGAGTCCCACATTCATGGTTGGAATATGGCATGAGGGTGATTGGCTGAAAGAAATATTTGGTTGAGCCCAATCTATGGTTGTGTGGTACGAGGAAGTCCTTGACTTGGTTGTCTTTTTCATATGTTATAAGAGCTCTTTTCCTCTTGTATTTTATGAGTAAATGTTCTTGTTATGATTTGGATTTTATGGTTGTTATATCATTTTTATTATTTTGGTTATATGCTGGTTATAAGCATGGTTTTATTACAGATTCGAGTTATGGATCTTATCATGTTTTGATTGGTAGATGAATCATTATTGAATGCATGACCTACTAGATGTTATTCCAGTATCAGACCCCTATGTTCAGATATGCATTTATAACCTATAGATCACATGTTCAAAATGTGTTTGATGAGATGATTGTCATGGTTGGGCATATTTAGGTCAAGTCCTTGATTAATTTTTATGTTAGAGGCTTTGTCCTTGTGTCATTTATTGTTTTGGAAAGTCTCATTAAGTTCTGGGCAGTAATATGGAGTGTAGCATTGAAAACGTGGCAAAAATCTTGTGGTTTCAGGCTCAAAACTAATAAATTGGGACTGCAGTCACTACCTTGCAGGCTTATGCATGCGAATAAAAACCTAGGTCAGTGAAAAAACAGTCTAGCTTAGGGTCTGGGCACCTAGAGTGGTTTTTAAGTTCCTGGGGGTCCTATAGCTCCCAAGGAAGGTTAGTAAATTTCTGGTTTATCGATTCCACATCCTTAACTGTACCTAGGGGGTTGAGTCATGTCATAGTAGCCCTCAGATCATGTTAAGCTTGGCAGGGCAGTGAAAGTGGGTAGATATGGGATGGTGGTTACAGATTGGTATCCGAGCATGGTTCAATGCTTGGAATGGATGGGCATAATGTGTTTGTCATGCATGCATGTCAATTGTATATGTGGTTGTTATGCATGCATTGTGATGGTTATGGTTGTCGTGCATGAGGTCACGGTATGTAGTTGGTGTTGCCACGCATGATATCGGTATATTGATATGATTATGATTATATATGTATCGTGCTAATCTAAATTTATTTTGCAGATGAGATAACCTCCCCTTGAACTTCACTAAGGTATGTTGATTATGTTTATATTTTGGTTTAGCTGGCATGGTATACTTGTAGGAAGAAGAAGATCAAAGATGACTCACAAAGAAAAATGGTGGATTACAGTTCATGAGACTCAAATTACAAAGCAGATGAGTAGCCAAGAGATGAGTACTATTTGGACAAACAAACATTTTGAGGAGTTTAAATGTAGAGATCATAATTTGTAAAGCAGACAATGAAAAAATCATTCACTCACAAGAGACACTTGCCAGGGCACATGAGAAACAAGTAGAGGTCAATGTATGTATCCTTTAGAGTTTGTTAGACATGCAGAGACACTGAAAACCACATTTCAGTTATGGACAAGAGGACAAGATGATCAAAATCTGGATCAAGGGCGAAAATTAGCTCAAAATTAAAGTGCTTAGAATTGCACCAAACCAGAACGACAGTGACCGACCCGTCGCTGGGAATCCAACGCAACTTGTTTCATCGAAAACAGAGTTCAGATGAAGAATTTATAGTTCGCTGATTGCCGTTCAAAACAGTGAAAATTGAAAAAAAAAATTGCAGAACAGGTACAGGTTGATGACATGGCAGCCCAGTCAGCATGCAGGGAATCTTCTTCAGTTTTTGTCGAATGGGATTGTGAAAAGTGTCACTACAGGATTCACCAGTTTGGTTTGTGAAGGTGAAATTTTCCCAATGTCCTCCTAAGGCTGAATTCGATTTATTTATTTTTATGTTGGAGGACAGCCCAACCAGGGACCGCCATGTGTCCCCTGGTGGACCCCCTATCCAGCACCTGGTTCGAATTTCAATTGATATCCTAAGGTTCAGATTGATTTTTATGTGGCATATTTCAATTTAAATAAGGTTCAAGGTTCAATTTCATTTGATATATGGGCACATTTTATTAAGCTAAGTTTTGGGTAATGTTGTATCAATGGTGGTCAAATTTTTAAATACTTCAAAGTCCGCATTGGAAACTATATGGTGACAATTGCAATGGTTTGATTAAACCATAGTCCGAAGACTATTCCAAATTCTACATATGTTATACCTTGGGTTAAATTATGGTGGAGCATATATTATTTATTGCAAAAGTTCGGTGGCATTCAAACAAAGGTTTTGGCATATATTGCATTGGTTTTAAACATTTCAAAAACATTGAATGGAGGGGCAGAGGTCAGGGTTCGACCTTGTGACCTCCCCCCTACCACTACACGCTCTCACCAATGAGCCACCACCTTGTTCCTTGAAAAGGAACACACCTCACATATATTTGAAGGTTATGCATTTCTTCGATGGCGAAAGGAGGGGGCCAACCCTACGGGCCAGCCCTCCTCCCTTGTGTCTGCACCATATGCCCAAGTTCTAAGCGCTAAAAAAAAACGTGTTTAGTGAGCACTTATCCACACTAATCCAGGATTAATATTTAATTAAACTTCACCTCCAAATCTAGCGCCACCTCTAGAATTTTCGGAGCTAACTATTCTCCAGATTTAGAGGCAGAATTTAGGGGAAAATTTAATTGGCCCTACCTTAAGAAAATTTCAACCAATTTTGGTTCAGTAATAGTCATTCCTAGAAGATTGGAATGCTCTGAATCCATTGGAACAACTTGCAGAGGTAAAGGAGAAATTATACAGAGGTTTTTTTCACCTTGAATAATTTTGAAGCCTAGGTCCACCAGGAGGGAAAGCCATGCCCAGATCAGCTGAAGGCCAAATGGAGTGAATGAACAATCATTTTTAGATGTATTTGATGTTATAAACAAAACGATACAATTTGTAGAGGCGTTGGAGTACATATGAAGGTGATTTTGTCACTTTGGAGATTAAACAAGCCCATGGCCACCAGGATGGTAGGTCAAGCCTAGATTAGTTGTAAGCCAAATTCAGAGATTGAATAGTCATTTTTGGGAAATTTGAGTGTTATGAATCCAATGGAGTAGGTTTCAAATCCATTGGAGCATCACAGGTGCTTGTAATAAGACATTTGACACATAATCCCAAGAGGGCCTAGCTAGTTAAAGTAGGTCCATGGAGATGTAGCACAGGAGGGGTGAACTCCATTATCATCCATTGTGATATGTGATTGTTGTGAGTTATGTTTCTACATTTCATTTGATGTATATGAGTTTTTAAAATTTAATAAAATCATAATTTGATCATCAAAGACACATGAAACTTGACACATAAACCCCTTCACAAGTGGTTAAATTGAGACGATCCTATTCACACATTTTTAATACTGATGAGGGAGCTAGCATAGAAATAACTAGTTTGCTCATATTCAAATCAAGTTGGTATCAAAGAAAAAATTTAGCTCATTTTAGCTAAGGTTAGCTAGAAGAATTAGCTATTGGTTTTTGAATTTGTGTAAGGATAATTTAATTGTATGTAAGCTTCTATATGGATCTTCTCCTCAGAAGAGATCAAAATTGAGAATTGAATTCTCAAATCACAACAAAGAATCTTTGTATGCATTGCATGCATGATGGCAACTTAATTAAGTGATGTTTCAAGTCAATATTCCTTAGAAAAACTCTTTGATAAAGAGATGTTGCAAAAACTCTACATCATGATTGATAGGATGCAATAGAAGTATGAATATAAGAGGGAGAGAATTATACTTCAAGGGCAGTTCATTTCCATGAAGGAGGAGAAGCAAGATCTTCTTGAAAATATGCATGAGATGGAGACTCATCTGCATGATGATAAGGAAGCCTTAGCCATGTATGTACATGAAAAAGAGGTATGCAATTCAAGTTTATCTTCAATTAACTCTCAATATGAATGTGTAGGTTCTTTTGAAAGACACACTAGAGGAATAGGGTCCAAATTATTGATGAAGATGGGCTATGAAGGTAAAGGATTGGGAAAACATGCACAAGGCATAGTTGAGTGAATTTTTGCTGGGGAAAGGCCTAAGTATTGGGTCTTGGTTATGGACAACATGATGGAGAAATCTCTAAAGCCAAGGAGGCACATGAAGGTGTTCCAAGAAGGACTTTCATTTTGTGTTCACTACCTCAAGCTTGTGAATATTGTGTTCATGAGTAATGCAAAAGTTTTACACCCACTTTTCTAATGAGAATGACGGACAAGAGGATGTTGAAAGCTCTAAAGTATTTGAATGCATTTCTGATATTCATAAGAGAGCCACTACCTCATCAAATTCACCTCAAGAAGGTGACAAAGGTGAGTGTTCGAGGTATAAATCTGATTTTAATCAAGTTTCTTTTGATTATGATAAACATGGAAAATTCTCACACAAGATTTGGAGAAAGTTTGCATTTTCCTTTTGCAGTTTGGATAACCATAATGTTTCAAGACATTGGAAGAAGATAGCTATGCACATGAAAATTTCAAAGCAACGGAGGTAGAAAACCAAAGGTCCATTGGATAATGGAAACCATGTTGAAAAGAAGTTGCAATTGTTTTACACTCGTTGCCATAATCAATGTCATATTGTAGAAAAGTGTTAGACTTTGTATCCAACAAATCATCCACGACATTTGAAGAAGGTGGAGAAAGAGAATGGAAATAATGGAAAAGAATATTCCATAATTGATGTGGGTCAAGATGATTCACACGCTAATGATGTGCATCTGAAAGAAGTGCCATTGAAATGGTTTGGTAAGAGATGGTTAGATTTTTTATCCAATTAAGGCTTTGCATTTATTTGCCTATTGAATGCATGTTGCATGTTTATGCCAAGAAGGTGATTGAAAGTGGAGTATCTTTTCTCACTTTATTGAAAAAAAAATTGTTCATTTCAGCTTTAAGTACATGTACATATGAATGGGGTTCTTGTACTTATGATTGTACTTGTGAGAGAGTTGAATAATTGTATACATGCATGAGAGTTTGTGTGTATGAAGAGTGGAATTTTGATAGTTTCATTGTTCTTGAACATGCATGAGTAATTGACTTGTGTTAGTCGATTGCTTTGTTTAACATGTATGTTGTCAACTTGAGAGTGTTGATCATTTGCACATGCATGAGGGTCGACTTGTGTTGGTCAATTGTGTATTGGATGCATGTCATATCGACTTGGAAGAGTTGATTTTGTCTCCAAAGATGAAAAGGAGATGTTGACGAAGTGTTTCATGGAATGTGAAATTCTTTTTGCTTTGGGAAAAGAATTGTCAAGTTGTTATACATTCTTATGCTTGACTTGAGAGTCAGTGATTTGAAGAGGCATTTTTTGTCAACTTGTGTTTGGTCGATAATTTTGACACCAAGATGTAAGAGTACATGGCAATGTTCACTTGATGTGAAATTTGTTGCTTTGAAGGAGCAAGAGGATATGTCATCAAGTTATGTTTCTTTCATGATGTGTTTTTCAGATACAAACAACAACCATCAATTTGAATATTTTGTGTTTGTGACAAGATGTCAATTTTTTTTTGTAGCCATTGCAGACCATTTTATGTGTTGAAACCAAGAAGAGCAGGAGATGGCAAATGCATTCTTCAAGATGTGGAATTTGGAACCGTGGAGGTAAAAGAATGGTAATTTATTTTCTTGTTTTTACTGATGATTGGAACTCATTGTTATAGTTCAATTAGATGGGCTTAATTTGGAAATGTGGTTTCTAAGGAGAAGCTTGCATCGAATGCATGTTTGTGCAAAGGAGGAACATGATTCTCAGTGGGAAGGCAATCAATTAGTTTTCCAAGAATTGAGGAATTGATTTGGTACAAAAAAGTAATATATCAGCAAGCATCCAACAAGTGTTGGATTGCGTCATCAACAAAAGGAGAACATTGGTTGAAGAGCTAAGCCATTTGTAAGGTAAGGCATGCATGTGAACCCAAGTGGTTGTCATGACAATTTTTCCAAGTAGAATCAAGATGATAGAAATTGGGAAATAGAAGAGTATTAAGCTCTCATGAGATAACCAACTGTTGTGGGTCCAAAAGCATGTTAGTGGGAAAGTGTGATCGAAATCTGGATCAGGGGCAAAAATTAGCTCAAAATGAAAGTGCTCGAAATTGCACCAAACCTGAATGACAGTGACTAGCCCATTGTTAGGCATCTAACACAACTCGTTTTGTCAAAAACTGAGTTTGGATGAAGAAGTTATAGTCTGTTGATTGCTGTTGAGAACGGGAAAAATTTTTAAAAAAATTGCAAAACAGGTATAGGCTAATGACATGGCAGCCCAGTCAGCATGCAGGGAATCTTCTTTAGTTTGCTTTGTGAAGTTGAAATTTTCCCAATGTCCTCCTAAGGTTTAATTCGATTTTTTTTTTTTTTTTGTTGGAGGACAGCCCAACCAGGGATCACCACGTTTCCCCTGGTGGACCCCCTCTCTAACACCTGGTTTGAATTTCATTTGATATCCTAAGGTTCAGATCGATTTTTATGTGGCATATTTCAATTTAAGCAAGGTTCAAGGTTCAAGTTCATTTGAAATATGGGCGAATTTTATTAACCTAAGTTTTGGGTAATGTTATATCAATGGTGATCAAAGTTTTAAATACTTCAAAGTCCGCATTGGAAACTATATGGTGGAAATTGCAATGGTTTGATTAAACCATAGTCCAAAGACTATTCCAAAGTCTGCAATACATTTGAGTATGGTTTGATTAAACCATAGTCCGAAGACTATTTCAAATTCCACATATATTATACCTTGGGTTAAATTACGGTGGATCATATATTATTTATTGCAAAGGTTCGTGGCATTCAAACAAAGGTTTTGGCTTATATTACGTTGGTTTTAAACATTGTAAAAACATTGTATGGAGGGGCAGAGGTCGTGGTTCGACCTCGTGACCTCCCCCAAACAACTATGTGCTCTCATCAATGAGCCACTGCCTTGTTCCTTGAAAAGGAACACGCCTCACATATATTTGAAGGTTATTCATTTCTTCGATGGTGGAAGGAGGGGGCTAGCCCTCCTCCCATATGTCCGTGCCATATTCCCAAGTTCTAAATGCTCAACCAAAACGCGTTTAGTGTGTTCTTATCCACACTAATCCAAGATTAAGCTTTAATTAAAATGCAGTTATGTTTCTAGGATTTTTGGCAGCACCTCCAAATCCGACGCCACCTCCGGAATTGTCAGAGCTAACTGGAATTCTCCAGATTTAGAGGCAGAATCTAGGGGAAAATTTAATTGGCCCTATCTTGAGAAAATTTCACCCAATTTTGGCTCAGGAATTGTAATTACTAGCAGATTGGCAGGCTCTAAATCAATTGGAACAAATTGCGAAGGCAAAGGAGTAATTATATAGAGGTTTTTGTCATGTTAAATAATTTTGATGCCTAGGGCCACCAGGAGGGAAGGCAATGCCCAGATCAGTTGAAGGCCAAATGGAGTGAATTAACAATAATTTTTAGATGTATTTGATGTTATGAACACAATGGTATAGTTTTCATAGTTGTTGGAGCACATCTGAAGGTGATTTTGTCACTTTGGAGATTAAACAAGCCCATGGCCACCAGGATGGGGGGTCAAGCCTAGATCAGCTGTAAGCCAAATTCAGAGATTGAATAGTGATTTTTGGGGTATTTGAGTGTTCTGAAGCCAATGGAGCATCACAGGTGCTTGTAATCAGGCATTTGGATCATAATCCCAAGAGGTCCTAGCTAGTTAAAGCAGGTCCATGGAGATGTAGCCCACGAGGGGTGAATTACATTATCATCCACTGTGTTATGTGATTGATGTGAGTTATGTTTATGAATTTAAATTTCTATATATGAGTTTTTAAAAGTTAATTAACTCATAATTTTATCATCAAAGAGACATGAAACTTGACTCATAAACCCCTTCACAAGTGGTTAAATTGAGACGATCCTAATCACACATTTTTAATATTGATGAGGGAGCTAGCATAGTAATAGATAGTTTTCCCATATTCAGATCACAAGACTAATGGGGCATATGGTAGTAGGTATCATCATGGACATAGGTCATACATGGATGACACAATCAAAGATGGTAGTTTCTTGGATACACCTGTTAGGAAAAGAAGTGGACATGTGTTTTGTTCTAGTTATGGTTCATACATGTATCATGTTCATCATCACTTTCATCCTTACATGAGGAATGAAAGGGGATATTTTTTGGATGAGTTCAAGAAAACAAAGACACCTACATTTGATGGAGAGTTTAAGAAACCGGAAGATGCAGAGGCATGGTTACTTGGGATGAATAAATTATTTGAGTTGCATGATTATACAGAGAAAAGGCTAGGATAGTTATTTTTAGTCTCAAGGGGAAAACAAACATATGGTGGGAAGATGTGAAGCATGTCATAGATATCAGGACATAGAAGTTGAGTTGGCATGAATTAAAGAGACTTTTCAGGAAGAAGTACTTATCAGAAAGATACTATGACGGTAAATCCAAGGAGTTCTATTAGCTGAATATGGGATCAATGATAGATTACAATTACACAATTAAGTTCTTGGAGTTGTTGAGGTATGTACCATATCTTAAGGATGAGAAAGCCAAAGTTGAGAGATTTTTCAGTGGGTTACCATTAGCATTTAAGGATCGGATTGAGTTTGATGAGCCTCGGTCACTTGAAGAGGTAGTTGGAAAGTTGAAGCACTATTATGAACAATAAAAGCGTAAGACCGAATCTAAGCAAGGTTGGAAATGGAATGAAAAAGCTAAAGGTAAATGGACATCTATGTGAACAAGACCTCAGGATGTAGGTGAGAAAGAGAATGTTGTTCCTTAGAAGAAGTTTAATGAAATTGATAAGGGACATGGATCACAACTTAGAGAGAAACAAAATAGGGGTGATGGTAGGAGATAGTTGCAGTGTTGGATATGTGGCAAGGAGAATCTCAAGAAGGATTGTCCATTGTATCAAGGAGGTATGCCTTAGATCTATTATGCTCAAGAGGCGTAGACAATTGGGGATGTTGGATAGATCATTCGTCGGATCTATGCAACATATTATAATAGGCAGGTGGGTCACCAGACATCTATTATCGAGATGGGAAGTAAGCTTTGTGATCAAGTTGTTTCGATTTTGATTGACCCTCGATCTAATTATAGTTATGTTAACCCTGAATTGGTGGATAAGTGTGATTTGATAAAGAAGTGCATGCAGAGTCTTGGTTAATGAATTTGGCTACAAGTAATAAGAAAATAGTTCATCATTGGGTAAGAGCTTGAGCGTTTGAGTTGAATGGTATTTCGACATCAATGCATTTGAATGTGCTTTTGTTGGGTTCGTACAATATTCTTATGAGTATGGATTAGATGTATCTTCACAGGACTAAGTTGGATTTTTATGAGAAGGCTATTGAGTGTTTGGATGATAATGGAGAACAAAGAATCTTGCAGGGTAAGAAGAAGGCTACATCAATTAGAATGTTTACAACTATGCATACAAAGCACATTCGTAGGAAAGGGTGTGTGTTGCTTACAATGCATATTTCCAGTGATAAAGGTAAGGATGTTGAGGATGTAGAATTCTTAAATAGGTATCCAGTTATACAATATTTTCAGGATGTATTTCCAACATAAATATCAGAGTTTCCACCTCATAGGGAAGTGGAATTTTCTATTGAGTTGGTACCAGGGGCAACACTGACATCAAAGGCACCGTACTAGATGAGCACGCTAGAGTTAGTGGAACCGAAGTTGCAGTTGAAGTAAATTCTTGATAAATGATACATTAAGTCGAGTGTATTTCCTTGCGGTGAACCAATGTTTTTTGTGAAGAAGAAGGATGGTACTCTCTGGTTGTGCATTGATTACAGGCAATTGAACAAGGTAACGATTAAGAACAAGTATCCTTTACCAAGGATCAATGACTTGTTTGATCAATTGAAGGGAGAAACAATGTTCTCAAAGATTGATTCGAGATCAGGATATCATCAGGTACAAATCAAATAATATGATATCTACAAGAATTCTTTCCAGACCATGTATGGGAATTATGAGTTTGTTGTGGTTTCTTTTGGTTTAACTAATGCTCCAGCTGCTTTCATGTGTTTTATGAATAGTGTGTTGCGTCCTTATTTGGACAAGTTTGTGATTATATTCACTGATGATATATTGATATACTATAAGAATAAGAAATAGCATTCCGAACACTTAGCAACATTATTGAGATTGATACGAGAGCATAAGTTGTATGCCAACCTTAGTAAGTGGAATTTCTTTCAGACAAAGGTACATTAAATAACAATGGATCCAGAAAAGATAAGAGCTATCATGGAATGGGAAACTCCTAGAAATGTGGATGAGGTCATATCATTCATGGGGCCAGCAGGTTATTACAGAGGAATGTGCAACAAGTTTTGAGAAAATGAAGCAGTTGTTGACAAATTATCCAATTCTCAAGATTGCAGATCTATATAAAGAGTTTGTGGTGTGTAAAAATTCTTGAAAAATATGACTCAGTGGAGTCTTGATGCAGGAGGGACAGGTGGTACACTACGATTCAAGGAAACTGAATGCGCATAATCATAATTATGTGACACATGAACTTGAGTTGGAAATGATCATCCATGATTTGAAGATGTGGAGGCACTATCTTGTTGGCAAGAATTTCATCTTGATGAGTGATCACAGTGGATTGATATAATTATTTGACCAACCAAATATGAATGCTAGGCAACCTAGGTGGTTGGCTATGATTAGTGAGTTTGAATTCGAGATCATGTACATTAATGGAAAGGAGAAGAGGGTTGCACGTGCTCTTAGTAGAAGGATACATGTAAATCACATAGAAACTATGAGTTCATATGGGGAATATTTACGGGATTAGACCTTACAGGCATGAAAACAAGATAACATGTACAAGGAGCTTAATCACATGTTACAAAAATAGGGTACAGGTGAACATGATGTGGACCATCATCTCCCAACATATGGTTTGGTAAGATTTATGGACGTGATCGATGTGTCAGAAAATAGTGAGCTCAAGAAGATTATCTTGCGGTAATTACATGTCAAGCTATATTCGGGTCATCCAAGATATCAGAAGACTCTAACAATGGTTAAAAATTTCTACTATTGGTTGAATTTGAAGAAAGAGGTAGCTGATTTCGTCACTAGGTGCTTGGATTGTCAACAAGTAAAGGTAGAGTGTACACATCTAGGTGGTATATTACAACTGATTCTGATTCCAGAGTGGAAATGGGAGGTCATTTCCATGGATTTCATCACAATTTTTCCAAATACATCTAGACATCATGATTTCATCATGGTTGTGGCTAATAGGTTGATAAAGGTATCTCACTTCATAGAGGTTAAATCTACTTATCCAACTAGTGAGGTAGCATAGGTCTTCATTAGAGAGATAGTGAGATTACATGGTATTCCTAGGAAGATTGTATCTGACAGTGATGCTAAGTTTATTTCCAAGTTTTGGAAGGAGCTATTTGCAGATTTGGGTATGGAGTTGGCCTTCATCACATCTTATCATTTGTAGACAGATGGATAGATAGAGAGGGTCAACTTGATTTTGGAGGACATGTTGAGAATGTATGTTATGCATAAATAGAGGAGGTGGGAGGAACGTATTCCATTGGTTGATTTTCTTACAACAATGGGTATCGGGAGTCACTGAGGATGAGTCTGTTTGAGGCACTTTATGGGCATAGTTGTAATACTCCCATCATTTGGAGTGATCTAGTGAACAGGGTACTTATAGAGCTAGACATGTTGACAGAGATGGAACATGAAATGGAATTTATGAAGAAAAATCTAAAGGAAACACAAGATAGACAAAAGATTTATTAAGATAAACACAGGGCATTTAAGGAGTTTCAAGTTGGGGAACATGTGTACTTGCACATCAAGCCCAAGAAGAGCTCCTGAGGATTGGATCATGTGACAAGATGACACCTCGATATTGTGAGCCCTTAGAGATCCTTGAGAGGGTTGGACCAATGGCCTATAGAATTTCACTACATCCGGCAATGAAAGTACATGAAATTTTCCAGGTTTCATTGCTTAAAAGATATATAAAGGATGGTGATCATGTGATTGATTGCTTTGTATTGCAGGTGGAGCCAGAAGGATAATTCTAGTTAGAACCTCAGTTAATTTTATAGTGAAAGATGCTCATGCTCCAGAACCGAGCAATTAAGCAAGTCAAAGTGTGGTGGAATCACTTTGGGACTGATGAAGCAACATGGGAGATGGTTGATCAGATGTGGGCTATGTGTCCTTCATTATTTTTCGATCAAGGAAAAAGAGATTTGGTATATGTACATATTTATTGTCGTTGTAAATACTACAACGAGTTGTGTTATAAAGCTCCAATAAAAGGTATGGTTGTTATGTTTTCGTGTTGTCATGGTGGTTTTTATTTTCAATAATATGTCATTGTAAATACTGCATCGAGCTAAGCTATAAAGTTCCATGGGAAGTATGTTTTGGTTTTCAATGGTATTGTTGGTCATAAGTGTCATAGAACACTGAGTACGGTGTTACCCTAAGGTGGATGGGTCTGTAACAACCTTGGGTTAAACTTTATTGTAATAAAGTTGATAAAGGAAAAATAAGACCAAGGTCATGGCACACGTATTCCAAGCTGAATGTTGAGCAAAACATCCTAGTGGGTATTCATGTGGTTTATTATGGCTAAGGAATTGGCAAAGGCTTTTAAAAGGAAAAGAGGCATTAATTGACATTTTATTTATGAAAATAAAGGAAAATAGGATAAAAGGAAGGTGAAAGGTCACACGTTTCATGTGAGGAGGAAATTGAAGGAAAATTAGAGGAAATTGAGGAAAATAGAGGCCTCAATGATAAAAAGGCTTCCGAGGACCAGTTCACACCCTTTTGTCAATTTTAGCTTGGAGCTCTCTTCTATTCTCTCTCTCTCTCTCTCATACTTTGTCACACTTAGAGAATTCTTGGAGCACTTTAGCATTGGATAAAGGAAGGCAAAGTAAGGACAAGAAAGCAAAGGAAAGAATGGATCAAGAAAGGAAGAGTTATACCAAGCGACTATAAATGGATTTATTTGCATGCATCGAGTTGCATGCATGATTCTTTGCTAGTTTTCGCATGCATGGTCCATGCATGCATGTATTTGGTTATCTTGCTATCAATGGCATGTGATTTTCCAGGTATGAAAATGTTTTTAGCCTTACCTTGCCATTTCCAGATAACCCTGGTGTGATGGGGTTATTTCAGTTGGTTGAGCTTTGGATTTCCAGATGGTTTTGGAACCAGGTGAGGTGGTCTCAAGAAAATTACCAAGGGCGGGAGCAGCGGGCAAGTCGAAAAGGCAGGCCTAGTTGGACAGATGGCAGAGTTTGAATGGGGGAGGGGGTCTAGTGGAAAGCGGGGCCCAGGGGTTTAATAAATCGATGAATGCGCATTTTTATAAGGCAAAAGGAGGGTTTATGAAGGGTTTTTAACAAAGGAAGAGGGCTTAAAAAATGTTAAAACAGGGGGTTTAAACATTTATAGAGGGGTAGGGTTAAAAACATAAAGGTTGGGCCTTCGTATTAAAAACAGAGTTTTAAATATAAAGTAAAAGGTCCCGATAGGTTAATTTTTTTACTTAAAATAATGTAAAAGAGGATTTTTTACATTGTTTTGAGGGTATTTTAAGATGAAGGTGGGTGTTTAAGTGGGGGGGAAATGAGAAGATGAAACTAGTGATAGGCAAGAAGGGTGAAAATGAAAGAAATAAGCCCATGATGGATCTTTTAAAAGTAGCAAGGTGATTTTGAAAGGGCAGAGATGAAATATAGTGAAAAATACTTATTGAGAATAATGAAGGTAGTGATATTTCTAAAGATAGCTGATAGGCAAGGACTTCTATCTTTAGCTGCTTGTGAAAAATCCATAGTCACCTAGTGAATCTGTAGAATACAAGAGGATAACAATCCCGGTGGTGCATTTATAATGAATGAATCATGTCAATTAGTGGGCGCACTCACAAGATATATGTACAACCCTACTCATGGTGGTTTCCCTGACATACTAGACAAAAAATTATTACCTGGGTGTTCCCGTCTTGTTCGTTTGGCGACATGATCAGGTACCAGCGGCGCAACGCTTTTAGGTCTAGGAAAGTGGTGACCACATGGTTGTGTTCATTACACAATAAACTTTTTGGTCTTCTCTACGTAGGGCGGGCCAGGGTGACTAAGGGTTCCCTGACTGGCCGCTTTTCAGCTGACAGGAAGAGAATGGACCTACTTGTCATATCCTCCTGTGTTTTCGAGCTGTCCATGGATTTTGTGTCAGAGTCGTCTTCTAGGGAGAGGAAAACTATGGTCGTGCGTAGACTCGTTAGTGCTAAGTGGAATTGAGGGATGTAGTGGAATTGTTCGAATGGTTGGTTTCCAGAACATATCGTACATGAATGTTGCATGGCTAGAAGGTCAGCGTGGTATACTACATTAACTGGATACCATTTCTGAAACAATTCTAGGGTTGTGCATTCGGTGACGAGATGATCGCGTTCATCGCATAGTGCACAACGTTCAATAGGAGGAGGGGGGATGAATGGGAGACGTTCTGGTGATTGTTAGGCTTCCTACATATATAATATGATGCGAGGTTCTTCTCCATGTGACTGCATGGAGGGATCCTCCTGATATGATTGCTCGATGGCATGTAGGGCATCCCTGTATCGTGGTATTTCTAGGCAATGATGGGTGTAATGCCCATAATTGCTACAGATAGCGCATGCGTGATTGGTATGCAATGCCTTGCCTTGATTTTTTATGGCTAGTTCCTTTTTATGGGATTTTTTTGCCATGATATTTGCTTCAGAGCTTAGGAGCATTATCAATTCGTCCAGCTCTAGGCAGATATCGGTAGGGTGGCCTACTATGTCGCATATGGCACAAGGTTGTAATTCTCGTTGTATGATGGGATTTTCTACCTTCTTCCCATTTTTATGGGTTTTCTTGGTCGTGACAACCGGTTTTGCGACGGGAGTTTCCTTAGATGGTCTAGTGGTGACAGTCTCCTTAATATGTGGGGTCTCCTCAGGAGTGAGGGGGATTAAACCTATAGAGGTGGTGCCTATGACTCTAGTCATGGTAGGTTGGACCAAGTACCAAACTGGAATTGCGAAAGATACATTTGGCAACATTATTGTTTCCAAGACTTGTTTTGACGCAAAACCAAGTGGATGGTATAGGAAAGGAGTTTGGTAGACGGTGTGGGAAAGAGAGGTTGATGTGGTAGAAACCTCATCTCTATCTCTTGGCTGGAATTAGCGCTTAATACCAGCGGGTGATTCTTGTATGACAGAGGGATCTCCTAGGAAATGACCCAAGGATAGAAAACTGTTTGAATTGGCTAGGGTCATATTCTTGGTACCGTGTAAGTGTCTCAGCGGATGTGTCTACATAAGGTAGAACGAAATCGGTTTTTTTCAGGGATTGCTTGTTGTGATATGTCAATTGGTCGATAGCAATGATGTGGTCCTCATGGGGGAACATCATGGTTCGGAAGACAGAGGATGCTATGGTCGTCATGGCATACATATAACACCTCCCAAGGTGTATGTTGTAATCTAGATGAGCATCCAAGACCTCAATGTCTATAAGGACCATCTTTCCAGCCAAGAAAATCGGGACATTTTGGTAGAGATCGGCGGCAGCAGATGGGCACTTGTCGTATGCTCTAGGTGTGATGTCTGATGGCTTTAGTTCGGGAGACCCTAACTGCTACCAAAAATTCTTTGACATGATGCATGTGGATGAACCTTCATTAATGATATAGTGGTGGATAGTGATGTTTTGGACTAACACTAGTATCTGTAAGGCGACCAACGAAGGAAGCCTAGGGGTGGCTTTATCTAAATCAAAATCCATTAGGCGCGAATCGACAAGGTCGATGGTGCCTAATGCGAAAAGTAAGGCTTTCCCTTGCTTTGGGCATGATTGCAAGACTTCCAAAGCTGACATGGCATCGGTAGATTGACATAAATCATCCACAATACTGTAATTATGGGCCACTTTGTAGTGGTTTCCTGCTCACCTAGTTGGTCCCTTAGCCATCTTTGGCAAAGTTTCAATAGGAATTTTTGATATAGTCAATAGTGTTGTTGCCGCACTCGTGCTAGCCCCTGACGAACTACTGTCTAGTGGGGTATCATAACTTCGATTCCGTGTTTGAAAAAAATTATTCGCTAGTCATATATATTTCGTGGATGTTTTTCCGGAATCTTCGAGGGGTGTTTTCTATTGTTGGGTGCTAACCTACCCTTGGTGGGGGAAGGGCTCTTGCATGACAGTTGTTTGTTGTGAGGGTCACCCTTGTCCTCGGTTACCCTGAAGCTTCTTCAGCTCAGGGAATTCAGGATAGTGGTGAGTGTATTGGCCATACTCACCACAAATTGCACAAGAGTGGCTGGTCCGAAGAGTCACCCTATTATTATTCCCTTGGGAGTTATTTGGCTCCTAGTTTTGATTTCGGTTAGAGTTTCCCCCAGTTTAAGATCGTGTAGGATGTTTTTTGTTGTTGCCCCCCTGTCTAGGATTTCCCTTTTGTTTGTTTTTTTATTTTTTCATTATCGTGTTTGGAGGATAACTAGGATTATTTTGGTCGTATGACTGGCGCGGTTGTGCTTGGGAAGGTGGAACAAAGTTCACCGGTGCATTACTCTGCATTGGTGGGTTTTGTGCTGGGGATTGGGAATATTGTGGTCCCTGTCCCTAGTTTGTGAATGCTTGCTGGGTGGATCTCTTCTTTCAGCATTCCTAGCTGCATATTGGGTCCCCTGCGCAGGAGGGTATGGTCCTCCTTGTTGATGATGGTACAACTGTGCCCTATTGGTCATGTTCTGCAAAGGTTCATGATGACTCTGATGGTAGCTTAGTTGCGGGATTTTCTGGTTAGGATCATACACGTAACTGAGGTACTGGACACTGCTGCTTAGGTGATTTTTGGTTAGTGACCCAATCAATCTGTCTTCAGTGTTCGACGCACCTGGAAAATATTTATAAGTTTTCAGGTGTGGGGCGTTAGGAAAGATATCGTAAATGTATCCTGACTGCGTGTATATCAGCTCGAGATGTTGGCCTTTGATGATGGAATCCTCTTTGAAAGTGGGTTTTTGGGTTGCCACATCCTTTTAAATCTCTGCAGTGAGAGTTTTCAGGAGTAGGTCCAACAAAACTCTATCGTCGAGTTTGTCTTTACACAAACTTCGACGTCGCCACCATTCATGGAGATGGTCCGAGATATGGACAGCGGGTGTCTGCCTAAAATGAGTCAGTAATTCCATCCCTAAATCATGGTGGATGGGTAATTTAAAATAAGTGAGGAATTCAGTAGCAAGGGCGCTAAAGGTTCCATGTGTAGCAGAAGGTTGCTCCACATACTATTTCGCAGCTAGTCCGGCTAAGGTGCATTGGAAAAGTCTTAGCTAAACAGTATCGTCAATGATGATGTTCGACAAACACCACAAGTGGAAAGTCATTACCTAATTTATGGGGTCTTTCGCTTGCTTCCCTTCAAATTTTGGAATGTCCAAAGGGAGCTTTGTGGGCATGGGGGGCCATGTGGGGTTGTGTGCAATGGGTTCGTTCGTTAACTTGGTATATCGGGTAAATTCAATGATGCTAAGAAAGGTAATTGTGTGTTGAGCTCCATTGTGAACTATGAAGACACAAGGTTATGGTTAAATAAGGGGTTTCTCTGTGACGCACTCGGATATGTGTTCATTTGGCTCCCCGAATGGGTAGTGCTCCTCAAACCCCGAGGGGTTGTGGGAGGAGTGGTGTGTGGTGACCCTAGGGGGGTTTCCACTGGTGTGGCATTGGGTGACCCTCGAGGGTTCCCAAATAAAAATTCCTCGATAAAGGATGAACCAATAAGGGTGGTAGTGTTTCATCTTTGACGCCTAAATGTCGAAATACCTGGAACTCCTCCCGCTAATGGGGGGAGGTCCAAAAGACGTCTAGATCGACGAGGTCCCGTTGGGTCCGTTATGGTGTCAACTAGGTATGGCTTTGGAAAGATTTTTTAGTTCTATGAGAGGAGAGAGATTATATATCAAAGAAAAAATATGACTGCATACATAAAACAAAGTGAAACAAATGGTTAATTTCCCTTTAAATTAGTTCTAAGTGTTCAATTAATAAAAAAATGGTTTTGGTTGTTTTTGCGTGTGATACTCAAAATCATAAATACCTAAACGTCCTCACACTCTCAATTGTAATTGGGACTTGCGAAGATATCTTCTGGTGGGTATTGGGGCTAATTTCCTGAAAGAACTAGCAACACCTTCCAGGAGTAGAAGAATCGACCAAGGTAATGGGTAGAGGACCTAGTGTTGCTTGCACTGTCACCTATAGGGAATGATGCCCTAGACTTGGCCACTAAGTACAATCGTCGCAAGTGAGCATTTGAGTTTGGAGCTTCTTGGTAAATCAGCTACCAGTACTAAGTATTAGATGGGTTAGGTAGCCCCACATAATACCGCACACACTGGGCCTAAGCTTAAACCCCTCTGAATCGGGTCTCTGTGGCACTCGGGTTTTCTTTTCCATGGGCGGATAGATGGATTTAAAGCTCCCTAAAAATTCAACTTCTATGTTTCAAGATATAAACTGACCAAGGCGGATTATTGGATCTCTGCCCCCTTGGTCCTAACCTGAACTATTATTTATCTTGTGGCCCTTGTGGGGAGAATTAATGAGTTCACTTTGGTTAGTTTTAAGGTGGATTGCTTTACTTAATGATCTGAAAATGGGTAAATAACTTGAAATCCTCATGCGCAAGCACCTCCCACTTAGTTAAACAAATAAATAATCTTGCTTATACATGACTGTGCGGAATTTTATACTTGAAACAGATGTATGTTTTTTAACTGTTTAAGTGCTTTAAGAACATTTTTTTTTGTTGATATTTAGCATGTGCAACAACCATAAAGTGCAGAAAATAAACATCAACACATAAAAGAAAATTTAATAACAGAGTTCACCCGAATATCGTGGGCTACGTCTCCTTGAGCTTGTGTCAACTGACTTGGTTGTTTGGGATTATGATGTATAAATTCTTTTTCGAGTAAATACTTAACTCCAATAATTATTTATGTTGTACCATTGGGTTTAGAATACCATCATACCCCTGGAATGGTTGTCATCACTCTGAATATAGAACTAGGATTCCTTAGACTTGATCTTTGTTGTCGGTGCATTTAGCTTCCCTGAGCTTCTTTGTGGCACCAACCCTTTAATAAATCCTTTTCTTGTTGTAAATATTGAGATGGGGGGTGAATCATTATTCCTTTCAATTAGAGCATTAGTTAATATTCAATTATTATCAGTGTTTATACAATGATAGCAGTAAGAAAAAGGAACACAAATGCACACAGTTTTTAAGGTCGAAACCCTCTCCGGGACAAAAACCACCTGAATTATTTTCTACTAATTCTTTAATATTAAACTCCAATTGAAAATGAAGCTCCAACTTCCTAGAATCTAGAAAAGCATTCTTCTGTAGCTCCCACTAGATGGACGCTCCAATGCCCGATATTCTTAAGTAGTCAACTAAAAGAATGCCCCAACACTCAATGAGCTACAACTCACCCTAGCGCCACCCTACCACCCTAAAGTTTTCATAGGCTTGAAAATGTTGGTGACTTCATGCACCAACCTAGCACCACCCTACCACCCTATAGAAGAATAAAACAAGAATGGACTCTCGTACTAGGGAAAATGGTCCACTTTACAATGATATAAAATTATGTAGAAGAAGAAGACACACTATACCATAACCCCAACTATGACACAACCACCTAATGATGATCCTAGACCTCTCGACACCGCTTCTTCAACTCTTGGAAGATAGATGCTTGTATAATTTTTACAGTGATGCATTTACAATGACTTAGTACAATGATACCTTTACAATGACTGTATGCAGTGTTGCCCACTTGAAGACTTCATGTTTCTCCAAAGCTCCTTTGTTTTCTCTTTTATCCCCTCTGTTTTCTCCTATATCCCTTTTGTTTTATCTTGTGACGGGGTATCTTATGTTTTGAGCCTTTTAGAGATGACTATTATAGTGGTGGGCCTCTATATGGGTGGAAAAGGTTGTTTACCCTTAGATTTGGGAGATGTAACCTCCTTTGTTTTTCCTTCACTAGGTCCCACTTCCTCTATTCTACTTTATGAATCTTCAATGGTGATAGGGAATTTTGTAGAAGGCTAAGGCTTCCCTTGTCTTTTCCTATTGCTCTTTCTTGTTTTGAAGTACAAAGGGCCTTGCCTGGGATGATTCCTTTTGTGCTTAATAGGTGTTCCAAGTCTGGAAAATGTGGGAACCACTTCTTGCTCTGTGTTTCCGGGTGGACGGCTTATTTGCTTGCCTTCCTTATTTGTCTTTTGAGGTTTAGAGGGCACCTCAATGTTCTCTTCCTCTGATTCTTGCTTCTCTTCTTCCTTCCCTTCCTTATTTTTACTTCTTCTTCCATTGTTTCTGTTTCCTCCTCTTATTACTTGGTTTTTGATTCCTCCTTCTCTTCTCTACCCCAAATACTAGAGGCTAGTGTTCCCTCTTGTTGTGTAGAAGTAATGGCTTGTATTTCAATGAAAAATTCCATGTCCATGTCCAAAAAATAATTCCATAACATAATTCTCCTTAGGTGAATTAAGGCATCCATAACAATCAACTTAATGAGGCCATGGTGGGAAATGTTTTGGTGTTTCCCTTCCCTCACTTTCTGGCACATTTCAAAAATAGAATGCAGGAGTAAATGTGGAACATTGAGTCTTTGTCAAGTGGGTAATTCTTCTTTGAACCTTAGCTCATGGAGCCACCTAAAATGATATGCATACACAATGCTCAAGCTCCCCTCACAAGATATGTATTTGACGATATGGTTGGCCACCTCATCCCAAGGGTAAGGTGGGATCTCTTTTTTGTAGGAATTTACAAGGTAAGTTCCATAGATCAAGAACCAAAGGTCACCACTCACAACCAAATCACAAATCAGTACACCAGTATAATCACGTGGGTAAAACCATCAAAGAGGGAAACAGTCCACGGCCTGAGCCAACGCGGCCACTTCAGGAAATTTATTAATATAAAAAGAAAAGTTACATATGTTTCTCTCATAAACGATTACCAGAAAAATGAACCTCCATGCTCTTTAAATGGAGATCATGGACCAATCGGGTGTTAAGCCACGGATCAAGTGTCGTTAATACCGAGGTGAGAGATAACCGTTGGATCACTAAAAATTGTGACCGTCGGATTATAATTTACAAATGTACATGGTAAAGAAACACACTTTACCTAACTCTACACTAGACTAAGTTATTCTTAACTATTTCCTATGTGTCAGAATATCCTAACATCCCCCCTTAAGAAAAACTTGGGATAGGATTGAAGTATTTACAAAGGTGACACAAAATGAGCCTATTTCCTATGTGTCGAAATATCCTAACATCCCCCCTTAAGAAAAAATTGGGATAGGATTGAAGGATTTACAAAAGTGACACAATAGGAGAAGGAAGGAGGCATTAGAGCCTATCCCCCCTTAACTCCAATCATGGATCGAAGTTTGGTAAACTTCACTTCTATGAGAGCCTTTGTAAAGATATTGGCTACTTGATCATTGATTGGACAATACTGCACTTCGAGAACACGATCATGAATGAGCTTTCTGATGAAGTGTATGTGGAGTTAAATGTGTTTCGTACGCTGATGTTGAACTGGATCTTTACATAGCTAAATGGCACTCTGATTATCACACCAAAGTGTAGTTGGATGTTGCTGATGGAGACCAAATTCAGACAGGATCTAACGAAGCCACATGGCTTCCTTGTTGGCTTCAACTGCACCACGATACTCTGCTTCTGCTGAAGAAAGAGAGATGGCACTTTGTTTCTTACAAGACCAAGTAATAGGTCTTGAACCGAGAGTGAATACATATCCTGTAGTCAACTTTCGATCATCAGGGTCACCAGCCCAATCAGAATCAGTGAAACCAATGAAAAATGGAGATGCTCCTGCACTGTAACGAATCTCAAATTGAACTGTACCTCAAATATATCAAAGTATTATTTTGGCTACTTTCCAGTGACTTTCATGATGTTGGTGCATAAACCGAGCGACAAGACCAACGAAAAAGGAAAGGTTAGGATGGGTATGGGTTAGATACAGAAGTTTACCAACATGTTGAAGATATAAGGATGCATCAACTTCAAGGGTAGTACAAGTGACTGAAAGCTTGACTCTATACTGAAAGGGAGAAGGGGCTAGCTTACAGTCTTCCATGTGAAAGTGGTGTAGAATATCACAAGCATACTTAGACTGAGAGAGGGTAATGCCTTCCTTGGATTTCAAGACTTGAAGACCAAGGAAATAATGTGAGTGTCCTAAGTCTTTTATTTTAAACTTATTTTTGAGGCTAGACTTCACATGGTTTATATGGTTTGGATCACTACCAGTAAGGATAAGATCATAAACATAAAGAACAAGGATGGTGAAGGACTTACCCACTTTCTTAGTGTAGACAGTGTTGTCATAATGACACCTAGAAAAGCCATTATCTAATAGAAATCTATCCATTTTGGCATACCAAGCCCGAGGAGCTTGTTTGAGACCATAGAGAGACTTCCTAAGGCGACAAACAAGGATGGAGTATTTTTGGATAAAGTCAGGGGGTTGTTCCATGTAGATTTCTTCATGCAAATATCCATGTAAGAAGGCGGATTTAACATCCATCTGATGGACTTCCCATTTAAAGGAGGCAGCAAGGGAGAGACAAAGGCAGATAGAATTCATTTTGGCAACAGGGGAGAAGGTTTCAATATAGTCAATGCCTTCAACTTGTGAAAGTCCTTTAGCGACAAGACGAGCTTTATGTCTATCCACTTTTCCATCTAGTCCAAACTTTTTTTTGTAAACCCATCTGCATCTGACAAGTTTTCTTCCTTTTGGAATAGGAACAAGATCCCAATTATCATTTTCCAATAAGGAACGATATTCTTCATTCATAGCTTCATCCCAAGCTGTATGACTGGAGGCTTCTTCAAAGGTTTCTAGATCAGGATTTTTTGGAACTTGAGCCAATAAGGAAGAATCTCTTTCGAACTGAGAACGTGTGCATCGTCGATCGGAAGGGTCACCTACAAGAGAACCTATTGCATCCCAAGTAGAGCGAACCCATTTTGGAAGCGGTGGAGTATAACGAACAATTTCAAGAGGTGGAGGAGGATTTTCATCCTCTCTGTCATCATCTGAACTAGAATGAATGCTATTAAAAATAGAAGAGAGAGAGAGAGAGGTGGCACATATGCCGAATCAGGCTCGCAGGCCAAAGGTGGCACAACCGCCGAACTAGGCTCGCAAGCCGATATATTTTCATCAAATTTTACATCTCTTCTAATGATTATATTTTAGGATTTTGGTTGAAGAATTCTATATCCTTTGACATCTTCATAATATCCAACACAAATTCATTTTTCACTCTTAGGTTCTAAGGCTTTATGTTTCACATCTGGAATACGGGCCCAAGCATCACTTCCAAAAACACGAAAGTGACTTACATATGGTTTGAATGAGCTCCAAGATTCTTCTGGAGTTATATTCTTTAAAACCTTAGTAGGAGTGCGATTTACTATGTAATTTGCACAGTTAATGGCTTATGCCAAAAAATTGAGACCAAGTCCTTTAGATTGAAGCATACAATTAGCCATTTCTTTTAAGGTGCAATTCTTCCTTTCAGCTACACCATTTTGTTGTGGAGTATATGGAACGGTATGTTGCAATTGAATGCCATGCTCAGTGCAGAAGTTAATAAAAAAAAATTTAACATATTCTCCTCCATTGTATGATCTTAACTTAAGAATTTGATGTCCAAATTGTTTCTCAACAAAGGCATTAAAGGCCAAGAACATGTTAAAAACTTCACCCTTAAGTTTTAAGAAGTATTCCCAAGTGCGTCTGGAAAAATCATCAATGAAATTTAAGAAGTACTTGTAACCAGAGAAAGAAACAACAGGAAGTGGACCACATAAATCACTGTGCACAAGCTGCAAAGGGGCTGAAGCATGCCAAGAGGCGTGTTTGTCAAAACTATCCCGATGATGTTTTTCGAGTACACATCCGGAGCAAACACAATCTCGGCAAGATACCATAGGAAGGACCGTCACCATATTTTTCTTACATAGAGTTTGAAGAGAGTGATAGTTTAACTGAACAAATCGCTCATGCCAAAATTTGCTCACATCATCATTATGAGCAACAAAAACAGAGGGAAGACAGGATAACCCAAAGTTGTCAAACTTATACAACCTGGTGGAATCATCAGCAATGCCAGTAGCTAAAATATGTTTAGGATCTTTGAGGTCCTTGATTACAACATCATGAGGTGAGAATTCTACTATTTTCCCTTCACCTGAATAAGTTATCTGATAAACAGAGAGAAGGTTGCATGACAAGGTAGGAACACATAGTACATCATTAAATTGACCATTATCGAGATGAATGGTTCCAGGTCCTATAACACTAAGAGATCTATCATCACCAACATAAATATTTTTGGTGTTACTATCATTTAAAGAAGAAAACATGGATTTATTTTTGGCCATGTGATAAGAAGCTCCAGAATCGATGAGCCACTCATGAGAATGAGAAGAGGAAGATACATTTAATGCATAACCAGATCTAGATGCTTGACAACCACAAGCAGAAAGTGCCATTCTTGAAGATGAAGGTGAAGAGTGCTCCAAATTGATGTTGTGCTTCTTCATTGCTGCTTATAAGGCTTCCATATTCTTAAAACATTTGGACTCTAAATGGCCATCATGATTGCAAAAGTTACAATGTCTATCTGTCTTCTTTCCTTTGTTTTTGTATGCCTTATCAGTTTGGTGAGTTTCTTTTTCAGTTTGCGGCTGAAATTGCTTAGGACCCTTGTTTGGTTTCGAACCATACTTTTTAGGATACTGCTTCTTAGGACTCTTTTGATATGATTGATGTTGGGCTGCTAAGGCTTTCTTAGAAGCGTTTCCAAAAGTGATAAGACCAAGGTGTAAGAGTTTTTCTTGTTCTCTTATCAAAGAATCGCAGAAGGAATCAAAAGAGGGATTCTTGTAGGTGGTTCTTGAAGAGATGATGGCGTCTCTAGTGGAATGGAAGGCGGAAACAAATACAGAGTATGCAGGGCCAAGCTTAGCAAGAATGCAATAGATGAGGCTACCATATTCCTTTTTGACCTTACACCCTTCCAAAAGAAGTCTAAGGGTCTTGAATTTGGACAAAAAATCTTCAATAGAGGAGAAATTATTGGGGTCCAAAGTAAGCAACTCATTTTCGAGCTGGTGGGCCCTAATTTGATTTTGAATGCCAAAAACAGTATTTAGTTTTTCCATGGATTTATCAGAGGTGTCGATGCCAAGGATGTGAAATCGAAGATCTTGAGCCATGGACATTCCTACCAACCCCCGTGCTTGATCTTGTTTATTTTCCCATTTCGAAACTTTATCATCATCGGAAGGTTTAGTTTCTTGACCTGTGGCTATTCTATAAAGCCCTTTACTTCTAAGTATATCTACCATGTGAGGTAGCCATTGGAAATAATTGGTGTTGTTAAGAATAATCAGGCATGCACTTTCCATTTTTTTTTAAAATCGAAGCTGAGAAAATTTGAAAATAACCACTCCAATGGAAATATCTTGAAAAATTAGGTCGTTTAAAAAAAAAACAGCTCAAAAAACGGCTTCTGGATGAAGAAGTTATACCTTTTGAAGAATTTGAGTTGTAGATGCTGAATAGTTACAGGAACGGGATGAAGTGCGGCTTTAAAAAAAAAAAAAATCCGCCCCTTTGAACAAAAACTTTTTACAAAAGAAGCTTGAGAAAGAGACTTGAACCCAAGACCTCTATTCTCATAAACTAACCCCTCACCAAGTGAGATAGTAAAAGGATCACGTTATTGTTTGAAAAGAGGAAGGGGGTTAAACACAAAAACTGAGAAAAAAAACGAAATGCAGAGCCTTACAGTAGAATGTTAGATTTTCGGTTAGCCTTACTGGCAACTATCATTTTTTTCACTATTTCTGATTTCCTGAGATTGCACAAAGACGCGAGGAAAGAGCATATGTAGCAAAAAAAAATCCATTTTTCCTATTTCTGATTTGCTAAGATTACATGCAGTGCAAAACAAAGAACATACACAGAGAAGAGGGTATATATCCGGCAAATAAATAAAACCTAAAAACCAAAAATACAAAAAAAGGGTACCGAAATAAGCAAAACTATTAACAAATATAACTGCAAAACATATGCTTTATACCTCCAGATCTAAACTGTCATAACTTGGGCAGCCGGAAACCTTTTCGCATGAAACGAAAGGCATTCCTCACTATAACAGATGCTCCAGACACAACTGAGCCATTCTCTAAACCCAAAAATGTTCATAAATAATAGATCTACAAAACGGCATTTTCATGCAGTCAAACCGGCTTCGGATTTTGATCAACAACGGATACAGCCCTCAAAATAGCTTTGTGTCACTTTTGTTAGGATATTCCGACACACAGGAAATAGTTAAGAATAACTTAGTCTAGTGTAGAGTTAGGTAAAGTGTGTTTCTTTACCATTTACATTTGTAACTTCTAATCCGATGGTCACGATTTGTGGTGATCCAATGGTTATCTCTCACCTCGGTATTAACGACACTTGATCTATGGCTTAACACTAGATTGGTCCATGATCTCTATTTAAAGAGCATGGAGGGTCATTTCTCTGGTAACCATTTATGAGAGAAACACATGTAACTTTTCTTTTTATATTAATAAATTGCTTGAAGTGGCCACGTTGGCTCAGGCCATGGACTGTTTCCCTCTTTGAGGGTTTTAACCACGTGATTATACTGGTGTACTGATTTGTGATCTGGTTGTGAGCGGCGACCTTTGGTTCTTGATCTACGGAACTTACCCTGTAAATTCCTACATTTTCTCACTCGATTTTTATCTTCTACAAACTTTTCTTTATGAATGAAGAATTTATTTATGGTTGTAACACTTACTGCTTTATCCTCCTTGCTCCATCGAAATCATAAGGGTAATATACTCACTATTATTATGGGTTTAGCGTCTAAAGAGATGGAAATTCCTCTAAAAACAGTAGTGACACTATCTTCTCCCTGAGAATTCAGTGCATGGAAAAATCTTGAGTTATATCATCATCATGCCCTTTTAGTTGCTCAAAGAACACCATCCACTGATGTCTTAGGAAAATTGTATTGAACAGGGGGATGTTGATGGATTATTTTTTTGTTTGTGGGTTATCTCCTTTTAAACCCCCCCCCCCCCCCCCCCCAATTGCTCTTACCGCTCTTTCTTAGGGTCACTTGGTGTGTTTTAAAACTTGGCCTCAAAGTAGTCTCAGGTGCAGAGACAATGTCAAATTTTTCTTTTTATCAGAGGGGGATAAGGATGCTAATTTTTTATAATAATAAAAAAAAGAAACTTTTCTTTGTCCCTATCTGTCCTTCACATATAACAACCTTCAAGGGAAACTACTGCACAATTGTTTTCTACAGGGTACTTAATTCAAGCACAATTCTCCATGCAGATGTATAGAAATTAAATAGGGAGAAGGCCACTTACTTCTTTCAAGATAAAATTATCATGGGCAAGAAGATTTGAGGACAACTTTTGGTGGGTTTGGCTCTCTTTCTCCCTTAAATTATCTCATTTAGCTTCCTTTATTTTCTCCTATAACAATTCAGACTCTCCTGTAGCAATCCAGACCCTCGCATGCACTTTTGGAAATACTGAGGGGGGGGATGAATCAGTATTCCTTTCAATTAGAGCATTAGTTAATCTTAAATTATTATCAGTGTTTGTACAATGATAGCAGAAAACAAGAGGAACACAAATGCACACATTTTTTAAGGTGGAAACCCACTTCAGGACAAAAACCACCTAATGCTTTTCTAATAATTCTTTAATATTCAACTCCAATTGAAAACAAATCTCCAACTTCCTAGAATCTAGAAAAGAATTCTTCTCCAACCCCCACTGGATGGACGCTCCAATGCCCGAGATTATTCAGTAGTTAATTTAACGGATGCCCCAATACCCAATGAGCTACAACTCACCCTAGCACCACCCTACCACCCTATAGAAGAATAAAAGAATAATGGACTCCCATACCAGGGAAAATGGTCCACTTTACAATGATATAAAATTATGTAGAAGAAGAAGATATACTAGACCATAACCCCAACTTTGACACAACCACCTAATGATGATCCTAGACCCCCCAACACTGCCTCTTCAACCCTTGGCAAATAGACACTAGTACAATTTTTACAATAATTTATTTACAATGACTTAGTACAAATATACCTTTACAATGATTGTATGCAGTGCTGCCCACTTGAAGACTTCATATGATGAACTTCTTACTGCTGTTATGCACCTTGGTTGCTGCTCTTGTCATGCTACCCTTTGCTGCACCTTACTTTTCTTTTCTACTGTAGAAAGGCTGGTCCTTTGCAACCCTTGACAACACATGTTCTAGCTTTTTCTTGCCTTCTAGGAGCTCGATATTGAATCTGGTGTATCTTTGTCATTTCAGATTCTCAAAAACTTATTTTCGATATTTTAGTAGTCCTATGAGTCATCTTTCCAATTCCACAGGTCTAACCCAATTTGGATTCTTCAAGAGAGAGTTATACCCAATCTCTCACAATTCCCTAATTATGGACTGTTTCAGCAAAGCGTAATTGTACGGCGTGACACATGTCATTTTTTCTTCATTTGGCTCTGAAATTGATAGAGAAAAAAGCGCAGACTGTGAACTATCTACCACATTTTACGAAATTCCAATCCGTTACTCAGAGATAGATTTATGAAGATTTTACCAAGGTCACTTCTTTGAGATGAATTTCAGGATCCTGCAAAAACCCTGATTTCCACAGATCATATCTCCAAAAATATTGCGCACATTGATCTGAAATTTTTATAGCTGCTTCCTCAGGATTTTGACTTCACCTCATAATAATTTCAACTTCTGAACCTTCGTAGAAAAAACATTAGAGCAAAAATTCCACAATGACCTGTTTCATATGGCCAAATCCCTTGCCTAAGGAGGAAATGAAGATCACAATTTATATAAATGCTTAAGTTGAGAGGGGCTTCAACAAGTGAACATGGGAGGGAATTTAGGAGCTTAAAAAAATATTAATTATGACGTTTCAATGACCCATGCCCCAACCCCACGGGGTTTTAGCCCACTAACTGGGGGTACAAACTTTAAACATGAATATCTCTCAAACCGTGAAGAATTACATGGCGTGCCATATATCAACGGAAACATCTCGACAAGTAGAAACCATCAAAAGAATTATTGACCCAGAATATATTAATTTTGTAGGTAAAAATTCCCATGCAATATTGGGTTAGCCCCTAGTGCTGCTTGGGTTGACATCAATAACAATCGCTGATCAACAATCTCCCCCTTTGGCATTGATGGCAGCACAAGTACTCCCCCTGCGATCATGACACCTCTTCCTACAACATTCTCTCCCCCCTTTGACATCAATGGAAAAGGGTAACTCCCCCTAAAACACAACCATCTTGCAGACCTGTACACACTTCCACTCCCCTTAACACACAACCGTCCTACAAACCTGTAATCTACTTCCACTCCCCCTTTAGATTCTAAAAAAGGAAAATCTAATGAGAACTTGGGAGAATCCCAAGTTTCTGGGGAAGATATTCCAATGCTGGTGAATATTTAATATGTGATTCTTTTGGTGCTTCTTGAAATCTTGCTACTTGTCCAACTGCTTGCATAACATCTGGTCGGGAGGTTGTTACATATAGAAGACTACTAATCATAGATTTGTACAACCTTTGATCCACATCCTTAGATGAGTCGTCTATGCTCAATTTGCAACCTGTTACCATTGGAGTAAGGAAGGGTTTGCAATCTTCCATTTTAAGTTTCTTGAGCATTTCCTTGATGTACTTGGCTTGAAATATATATATTCCTTTCTCTTGTTGAGATATTTGAAGCCCTAAGAAGTATGTCAACTCACCAAGTAAAGACATTTCGAAATCACTTTGCACCTTTGTAGCAAACTTCTTACTTAGTCGATCATCATTGCTACCAATTATTGTATCATCCTCTTTAACTATTAGACATGCTTTAGTTGCTTCATCCAGAACATATATGTCATTTGGAGCTCGACTTGCTGTAGCCACAATTTCACCATACACACCTTTCTTGATTTCAAATTTTGTGGAGTTGAATAGTATTGTGTGTCCTTGATCACACATCTGTCCAACACTGAGCAGATTGTGATTCATGTTTTCAACCAATAGAACATTCTTGGCTAAATCATCTTTTCTTGTGAGAGTGATAGTACCTGATCCTACAACATTTGAAGATCCATCATTTCCAAAGGACACGGTTCCATCCTTCTTCTCTTTCAGAGATACAAATTTATTTCTATCTCCAGTCATATGCGTTGAGCAACCACTATCAACATACCACACATCTTTGTTCTTTTGAGCCTTGAAAGCGAGAGCACAATTATCATTCTTCTTCTTCTTTCATGTTTGTTCATTTTGTGGCTTCGAAGATTCTTCTGGAGGATTTTCAAGTCTGCAGTCTTTGGCTATGTGTCCAAAGTTTCGACATTTGTAACATTCAATATTATTTCTTAAATGTTCAAATCTATTGATGTTTCGCTGAGCCCTGGGAGGTTCATATTTGACAGATCTCCTGGAATTGTATTCGTTCATAGCATACGTGCGACATTATACAACTTTATGACCAAATTTTTCACATGAATAACAGTAGCCATAAAAAATATGTTGGTACCTGGATGGAAATTTTCGTCGAGGAATTGTCTTCCAAGGCTGTTCTTGCGAATCTTGTCCAATGAAGTCTACATGCATGTCAGATCTCATAGGTTCATTGTATTTTGTTGTAGAAGGTCCTGCTTCTTCTTCTTTGTAACCAATGCCAGTTTTGTCGTTGTAAGATTGTTGATTGTTGATGAGTTCTTCCAATGCCTTTGAGCTATTGGCATAGTTTTGGATAGTTTTTCCTCTCTTCACTTCCTCACGCAGCGAGACTACTTCGGCTTCTAATTCTTCCCTTTCTTGGTTGCTTTCTTCCAACTTCTTTTTAAGTGACTCTTCAATGCATTTGCGTTCTTCAACTTCAATTTTGAAACCTTGAACTTGTTCTTCAAGAGTGTTGGAACGGATCTTCTCCGCCTTGAGATCTTTTATAAGCTTGATTTCTTCCTCATAAAATTCTTCTATAGTCCATCCTTCTTCTTCGTTGTTTGATACCTCTTATTTATTGTGCTTGGGTTTATTATGCTTGGCCATAAACAATACTCTCTCATTGGCTTCTTCTTAACTTTCATTGTCTTCATCGGATGATGAGCTATCTTCTTTAGAGAGAAAGTTCCCTTTGGATCCTTGCTTGTTGAATTTCTTAAAGCCTTTCTTTCCTTTTGAGTTGCCATTACTTCTGTTTGGACATTTTGCTACAAAATTCCCAACCTCATTACAGCTGAAACATATCAATGGAAGTTTACCTTTGAATTGTCCTTTACCAATTTTTAGTTTTCTCATGAAGTAAGCATAGTCTTCATCTGAAATACCTTCTTCATCATCTCCATTTTCTTCACACTTGCAGGTGCATGTCTTTTCAATTGAAGGTTGTTTATACTTATTGGTTTTCTTAGTTTCTAGATGTGAAGTACCCTCTTCTTCATCAAGTCTCATTTCATATGCTATGAGTGTTAGTCATCAGTATTTTTACCTGTTTTAATGACTAGATTCCTTGGCTGAAGTTTTCTAGAAGCTAATCTCAAATCTGTAAATTTGTCATCTAGAAAACACCCCAAACAAATTTTTGTCCTCCTACCCCTCCCTGTCAGTCTATGATGAGAACAATTTTTAGTTTTCAAGTCATATCTCGCTTCAGTAAAGTCTCCCTGTCTATAGCTGTCATAAATTTGCTTCACTGCTATCATTTTCCCTTGTTTCTCATGCCACTCACTATCTGAAAGTTGACAAAGTGTCTGCTCCTCTATCCCTGATCATCTTGTCATATTAAAATCTGATCATGCCTAAGAAAACACTCAGAATCTGTGACTATTGTCTCTAATTTAGATAGTGGTGTTTAGGGAGTTTTTCCTTGGCTAAGATATCCTAAGCCAAAAATCCTGTGTCTAGTACCAGTCAGCCATGAATATTTCCCTATTTTGCAAAACAAGCCTTGATCTATCCATAGGTCGCACACCACTAAGAGGTCACTTTGTCTCATTTAAGAAAAAGTTCAGCAAAGATCCAAATCAGGAAAAGATGAGGATGTTCACTGTCTGAAGAAATATGCTTAGATCAGGCAAAATCTTCATGAAACACCAAAGGAGCTCTCCAAGGTTCAAAAGCATCTATTTTTACATCTCTGCAGGGGTGTGATTGAATGATGAAGATGTAGGAAAATAAGAGAAAAGGGACAAGTTCAAACAGGTCCCTCATGTTGAAGGGGTTTGGCCATCAATGAAGCAAATGAATTGAAATGAGTAAAGAGAACCTAATATATATGGTTTTAAATCCAAAAGTTGCCTAAAGAACATAGATCATTTTCCAAGTCACAGGAATACAAAAAATTGTGATGTTGATCAGCAATGCTCCATAATCTCCTCCAAAATGAGTGCTGCATAATCTTTCCAAAGAGCATCATCATTCAGGGCATAATAAGACAGTTGCTTATTATGTTACCTTGAACCTGGATGTGAACATTAGTCAAAGGAATTTTCAATATACCTCTGAATACACATTCAAGGGAAAGTGTTAGTCCACAATGCCTAACAGAAAGCCCTCATCATCTACTAATCATGTTTTTCACTCTTAAAAAGCTTCACAATGTTTTTGAGACAAGGACACTTACCATAAGCAAAGTCACATGGGAAAGAGGACAATTGGTTTGAGAGACTTCAACAATGTCCTCCTTCACAAAAAAGCAGAGGGCCAGCTCTCCAAAAGATTAACACTATGAATCAACTCATTCAAAGGGTTAAAAAGGTGATGAAACCATGATTCACATTCAGTCAAAGGGTGCCTCCATCAAATGATAGGAGACCAAGTCTTGGTGGATACAAGAAATTTGCTTTTTGAGATATTCTCAATCAAAGGATAAATTCAAGTTACAAGATTGAAAATACCACCATCGAAAAGAAAATATGGCATAGTGTCTAATAAAGGTAAATTTTTTATGTTTTAGAGGGCTCTTTCATCATATAGACAGAGAAAACACATGGTTTAAAAAACCTCCTTTACTTCACAAACAGTGGGTTTTCATTATGGTTTTAAGAGGCTATAGTAGTGTTTTCATGAGTTTCTTTCAGATGATATACTCGCTCACAGTCTTGGAGGAGACTATTATAATCTATCTAAATACCAATTCCAAAAGACTGACAGAGAACCCTTTTCATCAACAAACCACATGGGTCTTGTCTAAAGTTTCAAAGTGATACAGTGTTGAAGGGGTGAATTTTACTTTAAAAAAGGTTTTCAAATGATAAAACAGAGCTTAAGAATCTATATGTTTCAAAGCTTTTCTCTCGATAACCAACAAAGGATAAACCATTATGGAAGATCTGTTCATGTTTATGTAAGGAGACACCCCGCCAAAAGATGACAAGTCAGTTAAGAAAAGGAGCAAAGCAGTTAAGCCCTCGACATGAAGACAAAGTCATTTTGTTTCAATACAAATGATAAGGCAAAAAAGGGTAAATTCGTTTGATTTTCAAAATTGGTTAAGGAGGCAAGGAGTTTTAAACCCTCATCAAGTATAAAACTCGAGCATAGCATATCTTTGTGTCATTTTTCAAACCAAGTCACGGAGGAAAGAACGATTTTTTAAGAGCATTTGAAGTCTTTGAACACGCGGCACGCCTGAAGAATTGTGTGGTGCGCCTGTAAGTGCCAGCAGTGTACATTTGCAAACAGTGTGGCGCACCTGGGTTTGTGTGCGGCGCACCTGGGTTTGTGTGCGGCGCACCTGGGTTTGTGCGCAGTGCGCCTGTGCAGCGCCCAGCGCCCGACTACACGCAGCGCACTTCGCTCGGCAGGCCTGCCCGGCCCAGCGGCCACTCCTGAACGCGGCGCCCATGCTTCTTTTTCCATTATCCAAGAGCTCGGGCTTTTAATAAAACTCCTCCCACCTACCTTGCACCCTCACTATGGTTATATTTCATCTCTAGTTGTTTTCACCATCTACCCGGCCCATATTTTCCTCGCTCAGGCCAGTGCTGAACGGCCCACTGCTCGGGCCAGTGCTGAACGTGGTCTTGCCCGCCCAGGCCTCTGCTAAATCTCTATCCTCTTACCTCTACAAGTTTCCTTTTTCAGACCAATATCTCGCTCTTCCCATATCCAACTCTGCACGCCATTTCTACCTCACCTAGGCCACCTCTACATGCCCATTTTTACACCACTCGAGCCAGTACTGAACGGCCCATCACCCGGGCCACTGTCAACCAGGAGTGTGGAAACTTGCCAAAGTTTTCAAAGGTGCCAAGATCAGATTTTAAACAAGAAATTCATCTCCAACAATAGCAGGGACATTTTTTAAAGGTATTTATGTCTCTAGGCCAAAATTTTGTTTGATTTAATGGAAATTTTGATATCAAAGTTGAAAGAAAAATAGTGAATGGAGTGTAAAAACTCTGGTAAACTTGAATAAGTATATATTATTATTGATAAAATATGAGATATGAGATATGATTACAATGGGGAATCACCAAGGCTTTAAATATAGCCTTATGGTGTCCCTTGGCGAAGAGGCATGATCTTTTATCATGCCCTTTCACTCAATAAAACCTAAGATAACTATATCTAACTAATAATTAATAAAATATACATAACATTGCCCCTCTCTTAAAGATGCTTTGTCCTCAAAGCATACACAACGATGGACAATGTTGACAAACGCCTGGGTTTCTTGAGCAGTGGGCTCTTGCTTCCCACATTTTAAAAAGATCGTGAAGCATCTTCTCGAGCTCCATATGTTGGTGATGTGGATAGCGACAAGATTTGATATTGACAGGGTCGGGTCCTTTCTTGACTTCTATTGGATGTTCATGTTCCTTATTAGGAGGTATTTTTATTGGCAGGTCTTGGAAGACTTTTTCATGTTTCCTAACTATTCCTTGTTCTTCTGGTGATTTTTAGTGATTTCTCTTTAGATTTAGAGGTAAGTTACCAACAATTATCGTTCGATGCAACTTCTCCTCATCATCAAACGCTTCCTTCTTAACAACCATATCTGCGTGAACATCGAAGGCCTCAACAGCTTCTGGCACTGTATCAGTGGCTTCGAATGTGTTTATCTCTTCACATTTTTCTTTCAATTCTGGGGATGAAACATTTTGTTGTTTATAAGAAACTGTATTTTCATGGATTCTTTCATTTTCAACGACTATGTCTGTTGTTGCATCTGTGATAACAGTCACGTTAAATTCTTTATGTGGCTCCTTCACCAACATTGTTTCTTTTTCTACCATTGGATTTTCATTTATATAAAAGTTTTCAATAACTTCTGTTGTTGCATTACTGGCTTTATAAGTGGATTGAGTTGCATTTTCTTCTCTTGGTTTCTCAGCTCTATAACTTTCATGGTTGATTTCAGAGTCTCTACTTCTAGGTGGTTCAACACTATAGCATTCATGTGAGCTGATTTCCAATTCAACCTCATTTAATTGCTCTTTTTCAAACATGTTATATTCATGATGATGATCTGAATTAGCTGAATTTTTTAGTTGATTATGTTCGACATTTGGGAATATTGGAAGTTGTGTCTGACTTAACTTATCTATCTTATCATTTAGCTTATTGAAGAGTTCTGTCATCTTGTTCATTTCTTCGCTATGCTTTTTTGTGACCTCGTAATGATTTAGCCACATTTGTCTTTCTATTTGATTTGTCGTATCATGAACCTTTTTGATGTCATTGGAGTGTCTTGCAACTATACCTTCAAGATCGACTAATCTTTTTCCAAAGTCATATGAATTATTATTGATCTGTTTCTCAAGATCCACCAATTTCTTCTGGAATTCGGCCATCGACATCATTGAAGACATTGACGTGTATGAGGTGGGGAATATTTTTCTGCCAGCTTTTCCCTCTTTTTTTTTTAAATTAATTAATTAAATTAATTTTTTGAAATAATAATAATAATTTCTATTATTATTATTATTATTATATATATATATATATATATATATATTTATATAATAATAATAATAATAATAATAATAATAATTTTATTATTTGAATTATATATATATATATATATATATAGATATATATATATGGGGAAAAAAAATTGTTAACCTTGAAAAGTCACGTTGTTTTTAAAAGTCACTTTGTTTTGAAAAGGCACGTTGTTTTGAAAAGGGGAAATGGGTTTTAATACCATGGGAAATTACCATGGGCCCAAAAACCACGAGCTTGTAAACCACGAGCAATTACTCTTCCTTTTTAATTTTACTTTGTCTTCACATGTACGTATTTCTTTATATATATATATATATCTCTTTTTACTTTTTCTTTTTCTTTTGGAACTATTTTCTTTTATATATATATATATATATTTTCTTTTAATTTATTTCCCCCTTTGTGTTAACTTTCCTTCTCTCTTTATTTTATTAATATATATATATATATTATATATATATTTCTTCCTTTTTTTTTTAAAACAAATGTTGTTGCCCACAAGCACTTGGTTTTTAAAAAAATCTGCAATTATGGAATTTTCTTGTAATTCCTTAATTCTGGGTGATCACACAGATCCCAAAGAGCGATGGCTCTGATATCAATGGAGTGTAAAAACTCTGGTAAACTTGAATAAGTATATATTATTATTGATAAAAGATGAGATAATTACAATGGGGAATCACCAAGGCTTTAAATATAGCCTTATGGTGTCCCTTGGCGAAGAGGCATGATCTTTGATCATGCCCTTTCACTTAATAAAACCTAAGATAACTATATCTAACTAATAATTAATAAAATATACATAACAGTGAATAAGGGAAAGGGGCTTGATTGACAGTTTGAAAGAGGTTTGAGTAGTTAAGGGAAAAGAAACAGTTTGCTCTCAAAACTTGTCTTGTTTTCCAGCCTAGGAAAGAACATAGATTTCAAAGGAAGTAGAGTAATTTTCAAAAGAGGAAACATAGCTATTTCCAAGAATACTCTGTTTATCTAAAAGTCACAAAGAAGCAGTGATTGAGGGGAAAGAGTTTTTGTGTCAAAAACAAAAGGGGACTTGTCTTCAAAAACCACAAATAGATCTTGTTAAAGGCCTCTCTGCTCAAGACACAGTGCTGGAGAAGTAAATTTGTTTTCATTTAACAAATACTTGTTTGAAAGCTAAAGAGGAAATCAGTGCTCAAAGAAGGGGTCTATTTTTCAGTACAGTTCAAGGTATTGTTTTGGTAATTCAGTGAAGGGTATCAGAAAGCGAAAATGCCTACAAAGAAGGACAGCAAGAGTGGATATCACAATAGGTTTGAGCCTATTACAACTCAGGAGATAAATGAATCCCCTTCGGTTCTCTTCAATTTTCATGAAGTAGGGTGCCTTGATTTTTGCCAAAGAGTTCAAGAGGTAAAAAATCACCCTCCTTTAACACATTTGTTTTCTTTGAGGCTGCAAGAAGGGAAACTTCACATAGCAGGCCTTGATTTTATCCTCAGTCCTAAAGCAATATCAAAAGCCACCAAGATCCCCTATCTTGGTGAGAAATGGTTCAAGCAAGCCTATTTGAACCTGGATCACTACAAACCCTTTCTGAAGCCTGCTTACCAAAATGAATGCAAGCCCATCTTCCCCTTTTCTCATCTATTAAACAGTTAAGAACCTCTCATGAAGGTCATCATGAGATACTTTACATGTGAAGGGAGATACTCTAGAGTCTATTCATATCACATCCGACTGTTGATGCACTTCACCAGGACCCAGATTTTGAACCTCCCTTTCTTCCTCTGCAGAAGCATTGGCAATATGGCCTCTACTGTCCAAAAGAAGCCCTCTACTCAACAACAACCTTGATTGTTTCATCATTCCCTTATCAAGATCATCATCCTCCATCAACTTGAGAAAAAGGGAGTTTCTTGGGACTTTTTCATCTCCCATCCAGATTTTACTACGGCCTCTTCATCTCATGGCCCATCTCATGCACCTTCCTCACCACCCACTCACCATGTCTATCCCTCTTCTATTCAATCTACTCCTAAAAGGAAAAAATCCCCTATGATTGAGAGTGAAAAGGAGAATTCTAAGAAAAGAAGTGATGAGGAAGGCCAAAGTGACAAGAATCAAAGTAGTGATGATGAAGGACAAAGTGAAAAGTCTAAAAATGATGGTGAGCTTGAATAAAATGATGGTAAGCATGAACAAAATGATAGTGAGCATAGCAGTCATGAAGAGGAACATGGTGGCAGCCAACAAAACAGTAAGCATGAGGGTGATGAGGGAAAAAATAGTGAAGGTAAAGAACAGAGAAGTCATGAAGAAAGTAGTAACAGAGATGAACAAGACAATCCTCAAGAAAGAAAACAAAGTGGCCGCCAAAATAGTGATGATGAGGGTCATAACAGTCGTCAAAGAGACACTAATGATGAGAAAGATGACAGCCCTCAAGCAAGCAATGATGATGGAAAGAAAACACCAAACAGTGACCATTCTGAATGGGGTAGCATGGAGAAAAAAGATCAAAATAGTCCTAAGGGCAGCCAAGACCAAATCAAAGACCATGAAGAAACTAATGATGAATCTAAAGAATGCAGTGAAAACAGGGAGCATGAAGAGAATTCTCGAAAGCAGGTGGTAGCTGCCTCTCCTATGCAAGGGGCCATGACTCTTCCTCCAAAAGTGGTGAAGCCTAGAAACACTAGATCTGCAAAGAAGAATATCACTCCAGAAGTGACTAGCAATGTCACAAGAACGATAAGAAGTAGAGGCAAACTGCTTAAGAAGAGTATTTTCGAATTTCCAAAGAGGAAAAGGACCAAGAAATCTACCCAAGGCAATGGTAAAGAAAAAGAGGAACAACAGGAGAGTAGTCATGAAAAAGAAAGGGAGTTTGACATCATACAAATAGACATTGATGTTGGAGATGATGAGGCTAGAATTCTTGAGGCTCTTTTGAAAAACAAAGAAACCAAAATTCATGACTTAGAAGCTAATCTAGAAAGGTCAAGGGACCTCATACATTTCCTACAAATGCAAAATAAACAAATGAGTGCGCAAATGGAAATTTATGAGGCCCGGGCTTTCAAATATCAAAGAGAGGCATACAAATCTCAAGTCAAGCTTGAAGAATATATGGTCGAATTTGATAATAACGAGGAAGAAGAGCATTCAGTAAGAAAAATGCCTAAGACTATGGGTCTTAGGAAAGCCTTGGAGAAAAAGAAGGAAGAAGAAGCAGCCCTTGTTCGATCTTATCCCCTCACACAATTTCTTGCTCAAGAAATAGAAAATGATAAAGAATCATGGCTTGAAAGAGCCAACAAGAATTTGGAGGATAAATTAGGGAAGGCAAACAAAGACTTGGGTTTACAGAGAAATATGATCGGGCATTGCAAGAAATTGAACCAATTTTCCCGAAGAAAACTCAAACTTGTTCAAGAAAGGCTCAAAACTGCCCGAAGGAGGCGCCCGAAGGAGGAAAAAGTGGAAAAAGACATATCTAGGCTTTAAATATTGGCCTCAGCTTCCTTGCATGTTTCTAAGAACCCATAAGGGGCTTGCTTGCCAAAATTGAGCAAATTTTGACATGATTTTGTTTTTTGTGTTTATTTTCCCTAATTGCACATTTTTCAAGGCGCTGCCATGAGTGCTAGGAGAATACTCAGCTCATGGAAGTCATTTTATTGGATGGAATAAATTTAGGGGCAGCTACTTACAAATTTTTAGATGAAAAGGAGGTGTTTTGGTCCCCCAAAGAGGCAAAAATCAGTCAAAATCCACCTTTCTGCCTCACATATCAGCAGATGAGACCCCCTTGGGTTTTTTCACTTAGTCCACCTTTTGACATACTTCCAGAGATCAGTTTGGGAAAAATAAAGTAGTTACAGAAAATATACATCCAGGGCTTTCCAACGAGCCATCACGGGTCTCATTTCGACATCGGGAGGTCCCTCAAAATTTGTCTGCAAGACAGGCAATTTTCTGTTGCTACGTTCCTGTAACATTTTGGTAAAAAAGGCATATTTCTGAAGATGCTCATCCAAATGTGCGTTAAGCCTTTTTTAGCACTTGTCAGTCATATAAAGTCAATATTTTTTCCTTTTTATCATTTTATAGATATTTTTGAAGATATTTTGTTCCTTGGGCTTTGCAAAGCCTCAAGGACAAAATCAGATATTTGTTCTAAGCCTATGAGCTTCTAGTCAGTTTTGTGAAGCTTATCTTCTCATTTCCTATATAACTCATGGATAATCATTGTAATATTGTTGGTTGAAAAGTTGTTTAACAAGCTGGACTTTAAAGAGCTTAAGAACTTGACTGATGTAAATTTTTGTAGATGTTCTATGCTTGATGCAACTTTACTTTTCTTACAGAAATCACATAAATAGTTAAGTAAAATGCTGATAGAACATATCAGTGGATATTATAGAAGACAAACTAGAAACAAAAAAATGTGATGGTGCGTTACGACGGTCAACAGGATGCTTCAACCAGCAAATTCTCCTTGATTAGCCAACCCAGAATGTGTCACAACAATCCTCAAATCAGCTACCGAGTCAACACAAGTCAACTCCAGAAAATTCAACGCAGGGCAGCAACATAAAATTTAACGCAGCAACAAGTTCGGTCAACCTTTTGACCTCAGTTTCTGTGCCAATGTGTACGGCCTCCCAAAATCGAAGTCTCCAACAATTTTCAGCCCTTTTGGACCATGCGTTGACCAAAGTCAACGCTGGTCAAACTTCCTTGAAAACCCTAGCTGCAGAAATTTCGTCCTTCCTCTTGGCCGTACAGATTCGTCCTTCTTCCCACTTGTGAGCTGAAATTGTCCTCCAAGGAGCTCGTACTAAATTAGATGAGAGAAGAAGATGTGTGTTGAGTTGTTGTGAAATGCTCTCCAACTTTGGCTGTATTTATATCCATCATTGAGGTGTGTGACACATCTGCTGGGGGTGCAAAACCTTAAGGCCGACCTGCACATATAATTTATTATAAATAATAAATTCAAAATAAATGTTCTGCTCATCGGATTAAGATATATTTTATATGGATTTTACACCTCTCCGAAAGAGGAATCCAACAAAAATATTAGCCACTTAAACTGAGCATCACAACATGGAGTTTGGACCTAGTTGTCCAAATTTAACACTCCCTCTCAACTAGGGAGAACTCCATCCATCAGTGCAATCAAACATCGTGCGTCATCCCGCTGTAACTTGCTTTGCTGGCCTCTTTATTTCAGAACAGAAGTGGGTCAGTCACAAAGACATCATCCCCCGACTGACATAATCAGTCCAGAGGTTCGAAACCTCTATCAGACTCATAAAGAGTCTCCAACCAACCCGAAGTTGGTTCATCTGACCCGAAGTCAGGCAGAGGTCCCAGACCTCACTAAACTTGATCCCAGATCAAGTGGTTGGACCGTGCCATCCTAGATAGAGAGTACGGAAATCTCTGATGTGTCCATCAGTATTTGCTACTAGTCTCTAGCTTTTCCCACCTCATTGGCCAAATGAGAGGTACTTCCCATGAGCCCTGAACTCAATGGGTAGGATGCATACGGGGCACAGAAAAAATGAGAGGTGAACCAACTCAATAATCACAACGGTGGGGCAGAAGCACCACAAGGTTCGGCAAGCCTAGCCCCGTGAGTGCTTATAGCTCCGAGAAGCTATCCCCAAAGCCCCCCAGAGCTCCCAGAGCTCATCGTCCAACAGGACCCACATCATAGGGTCGTTCCACGATACCAAGACTCTCACGGAAGGTTAGGATATCCGCGACCTGCTCATCAGTTCCTATATGATCGAGCCTTACGGCGCCTCGCTGTACCATATCCCGGATAAAGTGGTACCTGATATCAATATGCTTGGATCGGTCATGGAACACAGGATTCTCAGTCATACGAATCCCACTCTGATTATCACAGAGTATCACAGTGGTATCTAGCACATGTCCAAACAGCTCACTAAAGAGCTTCCGCAACCAAACTGCTTCACAACAGGACATACTAGCAGCAATGTATTCGGCCTCCGCGGTGCTCAAAGCCACCGACTTCTGCTTCCTGCTCATCCATGAGATCGAAGCAGAACCAAGATTGAAGCAGCATCCCGATGTGCTCTTACGATCCACCACACTGCTAGCCCAATCAGCATTAGTATATCCACGGAGTGTCACACTCCCGGCAGTGTATCTCAGCCCATGGTTTATCGTGCCTCGAAGATATCTCAGAAGATTCTTGGCACCAACCCAGTGAAAATGATGAGGCTCAACCATCTGTTGACTCAAAGTGTTCACTGCAAAACATATATCCGGTCGGGTGTTCACTAAGAAAATCAAAGCTCCTATGAGTTGACGATACTCAGTAGGATTGGCCAAGATAGGCCCAGCAGCGCTGCCACTCAACTTCTTAAAGTTGAGTTCCATTGGTGTTGACACGGTCTTGCAGTCCACCATACCAAATCTCTCTAGAAGTTTCACAATGTATTTTCCTTGAGAAAGGAAAATCTCTCCAGGTCTCTGCCAGACCTCCAGGCCTAGGAAGTAATGCATCAGTCCTAGGTCCTTCATCTTGAACTCAGCAGCGAGCTCCCTCTTACATTGATGAGTGAGAGGGTCAGCACCTGTCAGGAAGAGGTCATCCACATATAGCACTAGAATGAGAGGCTTCCCCTGTACAACCTTGAAGTAAAGGTTCGGATCAGCATTACTTCGAGTGAAGCCCAGCTTCATCAAGTAACTATCCATCCTCTCGTACCAAGCTCTGAGTGCTTGCTTTAACCCATAGAGGGCTTTCTTCAACCTGCAGACATGAGTGTCTCGATCCTGAACTTCAAATCCCAGAGGTTTTTCTACATACACCTCTTCTTTTATTGCACCATGCAGAAAAGCGGTCTTGACATCCATCTGATGAAGACTCCATCCTTGCGTAGCAGCAAGGGCTATGATTGATCGAATGGTGGTATATCGTGCCACAGGTGCAAATATTTCATCATAATCTATACCTTCTTTTTGAGAGAAGCCACGGGCAACAAATCTTGCCTTGAACTTTTCAGCACTCCCATCAGATCCATGTTTGATCTTGTAGAGCCATTTCGCGGTGACAACTGATTTTTCCTTCAGCCTCGGAACCACATCCCAGACATCATTCTTCATTATGGATTCATATTCTTCGTGCATAGCATCCTTCCAGACTTGATGCTTTACGGCTTCCTCAAAAGATCCAGGTTCAGATTGTACAATAGTACTCATGGCAGCTAGATACCCTTGGTATCTACATGGCTTCTTGCTTTCTCGAAATGTCCCCCTTGGGGCAGCATGTCCCTCAACATCTTCGAGGGTGTCCCTGAGCCATGATGGTCTCTTTCCCAGTGAAGGAGATGGATCAATAGGGTCCATTGGTCCTTCAATATCAGGCATTGTCTCATCCTGCGGTTCTTCTTGATTTCCAGGCC